>APFE030043827.1:179885-212805 GCA_000404065.3 Pinus taeda | reverse complement strand
GTCAAAGAAAAATGTCGTGTATATATATGTAATTATATGTATTATTAGAGTTTTAATACAATTAAAAATAAGAAAATTTCTATGTATCGAGATGTGAAATTTATATAAATATAAATAATTTTATTAAGAACCAACATATATTCATCTGAACTTTGGATGTACTAGGTGTTGAGAGGAATCAAAACTCTAGAGGTGCATAGCTTTAGTTTTGCATTGAAAAAGATGTTTGCATCTTGAGAGATTTGATCCCTCTTGGTGTTTGGTAGATCTAGAGTTAAATGCATGATAGTTATTGATATATGGTAAAAATAATAATTAATAATCTTAATTTAATTTAAATGTGAAGTCGACTTATATATTTTTAAATATAAATCTTTAAAAATATTATTAATGATATATGGGAAAATTGACAATTGACCCCTCAATTAGTACATTTGGATCAAAATTTCTGACTCTTACACCAAAGGATTTTTCTTGTAATTTGTTATTTTGCTCCTATCAACTCTAGGCTTCCTATAAGAAAAACAACTTGGATAAGAACAACTCCTTCAATAATTTAAAATAAGATATCCAAAATCTAAGGAATGAAGGTAATATCCTTTTGCTTGGGGACTTCAATGCTAGAGCTACTACTAACCAAACTACTCAAGTAATATCTTTAACTCTAACCCCCTATGGCTAGATGAAGATTGTGACTTAGCTAGTAGATTTAAAAGAAATTCTAAAGACATAATCGAGAACTTATTTGGTATCAAGCATGTCAACCTTTGCAGTTCCCAAGGCCTAATAATTTGTAATGGAATTAATAAGTGGCCAACCTATAGTCAGATGACTTGTATTCATGGGCTTAGCAATAGTGTTGATACCAATGTTCTCAACTGTATTGTAAATTTTGACCTCCTAAATAAACACGAGCCTAATTCTGACCACAAACCACTATCCTTAACTCTCAATCTTGACATGTACACTAGCCACATGCAAAATAACTGTGAGAGTCAAAGGTACAATTGTTTTCACAGAAGTAAAATGGATATCTTCTTAAAGGATTTAAAGAGGGATTTAGGTTTCTTAACGTATAGTGATAACATTGATTGCATCTTCAACAATTTTACTACAATCCTTTCCACTACCATTAACAAATTCTCCAGTAAGGTGTTATATAAAAAGAATAATAAAACTTTCCACCCCTGGTATCATAATGATTGTAAAATTGCTAGGAAAATGATTAGAGATGCTCTTAATTGAATTGTAAAGCTTGAAGAAATAAGTGTGTACACAAATCTTATCAAAAGGAAGAAAATATATGATATAAATAAGAGGAAAAACTGTCTTCTTCACCTTTCTAAAGTTGAGCCTAAAAAGTTTTGCAAGAATATACTTGTTCATAAAACAAAAGAAAATAATTTGATCCCCTTAAATGACTAGGATATCTATCTTAATAATCTTATGACTCCCCGGATACCATGGGCAACATCCTAAACACTCTTATAGAGGACGATATCTTTTTTTGGGAAGTCATGGATTTTGAGATAAAGAGACTCTCTAATGGGAAAGCTAGGGATATTGAAAGCTACCATTCTAAAATTTTCAAAATGGAAAGTTCTATCCTCATCCCTCATATTCACAAACTTCTCAATTTGGCAGTGAAACACGGATTCCTTAAGCCTTGGACGCAAATCCATATTCTACCTATCTTTAAAGGTGGGGATAAAAATGTCCCATCTAACTATAAGACCATTATTATTAGCCACATTTTAGTCAAACTGTATTAGCTCATTTTGGAAAACAAGATTAGCCTATGGCTTGAAAGCCATGGTAAAAGAGCTAAAGGGAAAGGTGGTTTTAGGAGACATCACTCATCTATTAAACATCTTGTTACTCTTAGGATCATTTTCGAGGAATGTCACAATAGTAAAACTGATATGTTCTGTTGTTTTGTTGATTTTAGAAAAGCTTTCGACATAGTTCTTAGGATAAGCTATGGTAGATACTTGAAGAGATAATGGTTTCTCTTGAGTTGATGGTTGTTGTGACTAGGCTATATGAGAATGTTGTTTCCAAGCTTAAGACCACCAAGGGTTGGTCTAAAGAATGCAAAATCAATATCATAGTTAAGCAAGGGTGTCCCCTATCCCCTATCCCCTACCATTTTTGGCATTTAAATTGATAATATAGAAGAGTGTTTGGAAGTTATGGGATGTTGTGGCCCCAATATCATCAGTGTGGTCATTACTCTTCTCCTTTATGTTGATGATATGTTTCTTCTAGACAAGAGCCATAATGATCTCGACAAGCAGCTTAGAATCCTCCATGACTAATGCTTGAAGATGGGTATGATTGTTAATACCGACAAGAATAAAGTCATGATAATTAAATCCAAAAAGACCAACTATGATAGCTTTATTTATGGTAATAATTAATTGGAGAAGGTCTCTTCATACAAATATTTAAGTATTGACATTCATCATCAGCTCAATTGGAATTATAGCATTAAGAAAATGATTATATGAGGCTAGAAATCTTATTGTGAGCTTGAAAACAATTGTAAGTCGACAAATATATGGGTATGGAGTAAAAAAAAGTTCCTCTTTCATACTCATCACCCATGTTATTTTATATGGATGTGAGGTTTGGGACTGTAGTATATCTAGAGAATCATGGAGGAAGATCGTGCTAATCCAAAACCAATTTGTAAACTAAACCTCAAGATTAAAAGAAATACTCCCCACCCTATCCTCTTGATTGAAGCTAGTCTTTCTCCCATTGAAAGCATGACTATGCTTAGGTATTTGATGTATAAGAAGAAGCTTTACAACATGAAATCCAAGAGGCTCCCCAAAATTTCCTCTTACTCTAGCCAAAACCCCCACCTCCGGCTCAAGCGAGGTTGGCATAAGGATTGCCACTCTTGGCTCGACCACTGGGGGATACATGAGGAGATCATCTTGGAGAATTTAAGGATAATATAAAAATAACTATTAGTTCTGAATTTAAGGATATGTTGTGGGATGATAACGAGCTAGAGGGAAAAAAGAAGCTAAGGTATTATAAGGAGGTAATCAACCCCATTCTTGCTAACCATAATTATCTTTATGTGTTGACCAAAGCTAAAAAGAAAATGAACTTTGTGAAGATAATAACTAATTCTCATGAGCTTCAAAGTGAAACAGGGTGTTGGTCTATTTCTAAAATAGCTTGGGACAAAAGAGTTTGACACCTTTGCGGTACTAAGAGGGTTGAGGATAAAAAACATTTTCTCTTGGATTTCCTGACTCTTACTTACATCTTCTTTTTGTAAAAACACTTTCCACACTACCAACCTTCTTGACTTGTTAAGTTAACAAAACTACAATGATATAGGAACATTTTTCTCCCTTCTTTTTTATCATAGAAATAAAATTTTAAAGAGTCTCAATTAATCTCTTAATTTCCTAAGATTTGAAAAACCATATTGGTCTTAGTGGACGTTAATCATCATCATTGTCAAATTTATATTCGAAAAAACTTATATATATTATATATATCTAATTATTATAATATATATTATAAAATTTTATTCTACTTGATAATACCTCCCCCTACCAAATTATAAAAAATTAATAAGTCAATATACATTCACTATAACTAGCATAGATCCATCTTTAACTTTGGATTTGCCAAGCGCCCAGAGGGATTAAATCTCTTGAGGTGCAAAACTTTCCCCAAATTTTACACTCAAAAATAGGTTTGCATCTTAAGAGATTTGAACCGTCTTGGTGCTTGGTAAATTCATAGTTAAGATGGGTCTATGCTGGGTTACATATAACAAATACTTATTATTTTTTACTTTGAGAAAAATTAATTCACACAAAAATATTTAATATCAATTTACTTAATTTATATCTTTTTTAGGGTATTAAAATTTACCTCGAGCCACCATGCAGCATTTTAGTTTTGTAAGTATTCCAACTTCATGAAACATTTTACACTTACTAAGAGTTGGCATTTTATTTTTGTAAGTATTCCAATTCCATGCAACATTTTACATAAATAAAAGTTGCCCTGAGTAAGTTTCGATTTTGGCAAATAATCTTATATAATTTTTTACATTATAGACAAAACCTAATCCAATCCTAATAAGGAAATGGGTTACGTGAGTTTGTTGTTAGTGGGTTAAATTTATAGACAAATAATCTTATTTCATTACTATAGGTTACAATTGAAGAAATTTTGAAGAAGAAACATACTTTATGTGAAGTTTTTGGCATTAATACTCACTTAAATGAACCTTATATTCTTTTTGTTTTCTTGAATTTTTCTGCAATTAATTTCCTTTTGTGATAAATTTATTATTGTATATATGTGCTTTTTGTTAAAACTTTTAATTGAGGTGGCATATTCAATATTATTATTTATTTTTCATTAATTAGCCGACATCTATTTTTTTATTTATTTTTACTATAACGTCATTTGACAACATCTCCCCCATATACTAGGTTGTAGAGTGCCTCTCAACACAATAACAATAAGAAATCAATATATATTTACACTCACTATAATAACAAGACGTAGTCTAACTTATAGATGAAACGATCTTTTTCAAAACATTTTTTTTAAACACATAAATTTCACAAAAAAATTTATACTTCACATTAAAAAAATATAAATTTTTAAATATGAAACCTATTCAAATTTCACAAAAAAATTTATATTTTAATGTGAATGATAATCTACATATATCATGCTGTTATTATAAAATTTATTAATATTTTCTTAATGTGAAGAACCATCCATATATATCATCCTATTATAAAATTTCATCAATTTACTCTTTTTTGGAACGCCCATGGGAAAGTTTTGTAATTAATTTTTAATCTTCAATATTCAATTTCACACCAAATAGTTTTGTATCCCATCCATCATTGTCATCGATAAGTTCGAGGCTTGTAAATAAATAAGTTGCATGAAGAAAAGATTGACTTTGGATTCACTCTTCGTGGGAATCATGTGGACTGTGGTGAGGTGAGGTGGCAGCCGTGTTCGGGAGCATGCTTATCACAGCCAAATCATTCCTATTATGAATTGAGAGTAAGACTAAGTTACTTACTGTGAGCTTTTGATTTATATATTTATTATATTCCTTTTATTTTAGATCCAATGTATTTGTAATTCTGTTTTAGAGTTTTAGGTACACCACTCTGCGTATTAACTCAATTATATTTTAATTTTTATTTATTTATTTTTAATATTATTTATTAAATTTATATTTGTTAACTATATTTATTATCTATTATATTAAAGTTCATCATGTTATTTGTGAGAATCGAATTTAATTAAGGAGAAATCCAATTCCTCTCAATCATCTAAAATAAACTTAATTGACTTACATCATATCATTTACATTTTATGTAATTAATAATACTTTAATAATATTAGCATACACATCTTAATGATTACTCTGTAACTCTTGCTCCTCAATTCCTTCATATAATTGAATGGATTTGTGTTTCTCATATTCATCTAAAATCTCTCCAAACTCCATCTTTGACACTGAATGTCTGCCAAGTCCATATCTATTGTCATTGATAAGGCCCATCTCGAAATAAACTTGCAAAATAGTCAAATATCAAAACTATTGTTTCCGGTTTTCATTTTATAAATTCCAATGGATATCTAGATGCTGAGTGGAATATAAATTTGCAGATTTCCATTTTATGTACGTAGGCTGATATAAATTATAAATTGGAATTGGAGAGGAGTTTCTAAATTAAATGGTGGGGATATGTGTAATTTATAGTTTCTTCTTATAATTTCGTCGCCCAACATTAAATTTATGATCCATGAAATTGACACACTTTCTCTAAGGATGGAATGACATCATAATGGAAAAACAGAGTCCAATATTATTGTGGTGGCAGGGATGGACTCTATACATATATTCAAAGTCTAATATCACTGTGGTGGCAATGATGGACTCTATACATATACATGAATAGATATACAACCGGATGTGTTCAAACTCTGAAATGGCATTGCTTTATAAGCAAATGTTGTTGGGTGCTTGATATTGGATCTATCAACATTGATCAACTATTTAATTTAAATGGCTACACTAGTTTAATTATTTTGTATATATCTAATATTGAAATGCATCAGTTAACCTCAAGGTTTAACTCAAGTAGTCTAGAGCCAGACATGAAGTTATTTTATATTGTTACTAGTTGTTGATAATCACAGGTTCGCCTCTCTTTGATTCCCTTTGGGTGAGACCTCGTAATGAGGGCCAATGATTTACTCTATTACCATCCACGAAATGTGGGGAAGCACTCTGAGGTTTCCCATGCTTTCATTGCAAGTAAAAAACAAAATAAAATGAATAAGTTATTGTATCACTTATTGATGGCAATGTAGAGCAACTTCTCCTAGCAACATAATGGTTTGGTTGTAGGAGGAGACAAGGGTTTTGGTATAATAGTGAAGGTCAAATTTCAAGTTTTTCAGTGAGTTCTTGTAAAACTCATCATCAATCAAGATATTGGATATTAGAATAAGTGGACATATGCCCATTTTTGTAATGAAAGATATGACAAATAGAATTTAATGAATGACTTGTTGAAGTAGATACAGTTGCTCCAACCACCTCTCTATTGTACAAATATTTTTGAAGAAGCACTATGAACTCATAGTTAAGCTTCCCAAATATCTCTTTTGATTATAGTTTATGTGCTTGCTACAATATAGTTCCCTTCTTGAATGTATATGTGTGATTTAGAAAATTACAACATAATTTCCATTTGCATTATTTTTTGAGTGTGCCTTGCTACTAGATTTGGAGTCAAAAAATGATGTTTATACAATGTTGTTTCAATGTTTACATGTTGAAATCGAGGGCTATAATGACCCATCTCAAATTACAGGCAACATAGGAATCTTAGCATGTATACAAGGCATGCATATGATAGCTACATATGCATGCACTGCGCTAATATGCATATTAACTTATTATGAAAATTCCCAAGTAAAGGATAAATGAATTAATTATTGAAAGTATTGTACTAGTATTCATACCAATTTAATTACATAAAGTGTCTATGTATGGAAAATGAATTAAATAGTAAAAGAATTAATTAATACCCTATTTTATAATATATTCATTTCATTTCATTAATAACATTTTAATTAAATAATAAATAATTATTAATATTAGTATAGGACAAGGTTAATTAACTTCATAATCCTTGGGCAAGTCATGCTAAGGTACTTAAAAGATCCTATTTTCGAAGTCGGTTGAAATGATAAAGTTCAAAATTCCTTCTAATATATATTTAAGTAAAAATTTGATTTAATGTATGTGTAATTTAAAATAAAGATGATCGACTCAAGTAATAAAATATTAATGGATAAGGACAAGGTTGATTGGAGGAAAAGAGGGTGGGATTTCTTCAGAGGGAAGGATCCTTCCCTATATAAAATAAAAATTGAGAAGTGAGTTGGGAGGGGGTACTTTTGGACGGAAATTTGGACGGGGAAGAAGGAAAATGGAGAATCTGGGAGAGAAATTTTGTGAAGTAACGAATGAGCCTTGGGGCTTAGGATTTCAGATATAGATCTATGAGAATTGGGCCTTGTTCTTGGAGGTTTTGGGCATGGGGGCTAGAAGGTTTCCCTTTCGAATCCTTCTGGGTTTGGGATCCGGAAAGACTGTTCCCAGATAGGCAGGGAGGAATTTGGTTGGTTTGGTATTAGGGGAACAACATCATCGTCCAAGGACCAACACCGACTCAGAAAAACCAGGTAAGTACATATGTATAAATTGATTTGTTTAGTTATAAAATTGAAAAGTATATTCTGTTATATAATTACAGTCCGTTATAAATGAATTTAGATAGACATGCATATACTGCTAAAAATGTAATTACAATAACAAGCATTACAAGGGCTCTCAAGAAAATAATTCTACTTAAATTTAATTAAAGTTTGATGTCATTTTGTAATAAACACTATATTGACATCCTTATTAAATAAAATCCATATATATCTACATTTATACATTTCAATATGTTGACATGTGTGTGATCTCCATGTCTTCCCTCAACGTTGATTAAGCGATGCCTATAAGGTTATTAAATAAAATATTTAAAATGCGCCAATTCTAATGCCCACTCCTTGATCCTATTATGCTATGCTAGGTTATTAACCTACTTGTAAGATTCATTGCTATGTTAGATATGTATTAATGTTATAAGTATACATATGAGGTATGCATATATGTATGCTAGTTACATACCCACACCTCACATGAATACACTTGTATTTTATGGTCTACTATGATAGCTAAATCATAATGTATCTTTATAATTAAGCTTTAAGATTGATTAAATATTAATTAACGTAATGTTTTTCTTAATCCTTAAGTTTGGTTAATGGTTAATTAAATTATTAGTCCTCAATTCAGATTAATATTTAATTAATGATATGGATTTTCTTATGATTAATTTAATATTAAGGTTAAATGAGATTCTTATGAATCCATTGATTTGAACCATCCTTTGAGATTATATTCTTTTATTAGACATTTATTAATTGGTGGGTGAATGACTTGATCAACTGAGGCACATTAATTGGGGAACGATGAGGTAAGTGAGAGAGATGCTGGGGGGGTTGGAGTTGGGGTTGTCAGGGCTTGAGAAAATTAAAGCAAGGTAGGTGGACACTTGGAAGATTAAAAAGGTGGAGAGGATATACCTCGAGGGAAGCTTTCATTTTGGGGGCTCTAGTTGATTTTTGGTTTTGGGAGTGGAGGAGTGCATAAGAGTTGGGGCTTTTGGAGGGAAGGAGGCCAAGAGAGATGAAGGAAACTCAATAGTGGATTTTGGAGTTGAGATTCAAGAAGTGCTTGAAACCTAGAGGTTGGACATGCTACGACTGCAATTCTGGACTTGGGATCAAAGGGCTACACAACCTGTGGAGGTTCCTTGGACTAGGAAGCTGGATATGTTGTTCCTAGTTGGCAAGGTGGCATTTTTAGTTGAGTGATCCTAGGAGGAGTGCCACAATAGAGCCAAAATATCATGTATTCCTATTATTCATTATGTTCATTAAAGATATCTTGAAAGAAAATATATTTGATATCTTGTTAAGGATTAACTAATTGCGTAGAGTAATACATTAAACTATGACCACATCCATAAGTGTTAGTCTCAATTGACCAAATTTCTCATGATGTTGAATAGTCCACATAACACTTACTACATCATGTGATTCTCACAGGGGTAAAGAAGTGGGATTGATACTAGAAAAATAAATCGAACAACATCAATCATCACCTCGAGGCTTGCACCTGATAACTATTCGCTGATAAAATTACCTGTTTTTACCTGTTCCTTTTTATCTATTTCATAGCTCTTATGAGGTCGATTTACTCAATCAATGAAAGGTATATTGTATTGGCATATCTTCTTGAAATGTCAATTAACAAAGCGTACTCATAGGGTAATGACGCTTAGACAATTTGCTGACAGAATTCTCCCGCAGATTCACAACAGACATTGTTCAATGGAATATAACCCAGCGCGATGTTGTTGACAGGTTGGCAGTGCTATTTAAGGATTGAATCGTTAAACTGTTCAACTTCCGAGTTGACAAATCGACTTTGGTTGTTATCTTTGTATTCTGTTTCTAATTGAGAAATCATTATATATTTGTGGAAATTCATGATTGCCACAATTTCTGAGTTTGTTAAATGTTATTCATGTAATGATGAAATGTATAAGTAAGGCTAAGTGAAGAAGAATCACAGACTTTCTCTTTGGGCATGTAACAATATAATACCATTTGTAACTCTTTTTGGTTAATGCGCATTCCAGTTTTCTGTAATCTTGTGTGATGTCTAACTCTTATCCACAGCCTTGTTTGGAGAGTTGGGCCCGCTTTATCGCTCAAATGTTGTTGAATTCAATCATGTGAATAGGTATGCTTCTTGTTTATATTGTTATTGTTGTATAATCGTTGTTCATTCTTTACCACTTTATAATCTTGTTGTGGTTCCTAATTGTTGTTATTTCATATTGTTGTTAGTGTTATTTACTTTGTTGTTACTTGATTCACAACATTCGTTAGGCCTTGTATTTTGTATTTTCTCAATACTGGGTAGGGAACTTGTGGCCTGCATACACTTTGCACAATAACCTTGAAATAATTAACGAACCCTGGATTGAAAAATAAATGTGAAAGAGATTGAATCTATAAACTCATATTAAAACCTTAACATTTTGGCGTAGTTGTTGGGGAGGATATCAAAGGCGCAAAAGTACAACCAATATTGACAATAGGAACACTCTCTCGTTCTGTTCAGGTGAGGTTTGTACTAAACCTTTTCCAGGACCTAAGCATTAAATTTTTTGATTGCTTTAATTTTTTTCCTTTTTAATTGATCGTAGGAACACTCTCTCACCCTAGTCAGGCAAGGCTTTATACCAAACCTTTTCCAGGACCCGAGCATTAGATTGCTTTGATTGTTAGCTTCTTTTTGATTTATTATAGGAACCACTCTCTCATCCTGGTTAGGCAAGGTTTGTACCAACCCTTTTCCAGGACTCGAGCACTAGATCACTTGATTGTTTTAATTTCTTGCTTGATTATAGGGATCACTCTCTCGTCTTGGTCAGAAAAGGTTTGTACCAAAACTTTTCCAAGACCCGAGCATTAGATTGCCTTGTTTGTTTCAATTCTCTGCCTTTTTAATTGTAAAAACCCACTCTCTCGCCTTGGTTAGGCAAGGTTTGTACCAACCCTTTTCCAGGATCCGAGCTCTAGATTTGTTTTGGTTGTTTTAATCTAATTCTCAGCTTCTTATATTGTATGAATATGGAAACAAACAAAAGGACAGTGGAAGACCCCCAAAAAGAGTTCAAGGAAGGAAATATCTAGGGAGAATCACCTATATCCAAGAAATCATCGCAAGCACTAAATCAAGAAACTCATCAAGGGGTGTTGTCAGGGTAAGATCTCAGATGGGATCCAGGCCCCAGGCAGTTTTGCAGCTAGAGCCCTCATTAATAGCATAAATAGAGTCCAAAGAAGAGGAAGAAGGGAGTAGAGGATATGAGGAATTAAGTGTTGAAGGTTCTAAAGAAAAAGAGGTAGGGGAAGTAAATCCTCTGCCTAATCGGGGAAGCATTGTTAAACAAACTCAGCCACGTATTGTAGAACAATCGGAACCTGCTAAAATTCCAAGTGAATATTGCAGGATATTCATGGCCAACAACACAACTTCTATAACCAATTGGAGAAATTAGGGGTGTTGCACCCATGAAACTTATTCCCCTAACAACATTACCTAATTTCCATGGTCTCCCTTCTGAGGATCCAGATGCATTCCTCTTCGAGTTTGATGTTGTCTGTTGAGGATATGATTATGTTTCAAATGCTCAAAAACTGAAGATATTCCCTACTTCTTTGAAAGGAACAACATTGCGTTGGTTTATGGGTCTAGGAGGCAAATCTATCACGACATGCGACAATATGAAGAAAATTTTATTCGAAAAATATCACGACTACTGCAAGTATCGAGACATTAAAGAATAAATCTTCAATATTATGCAGAAGGAGGATGAGAATATGGAGGATTTTGTGGAACATTTTAAATACAACCTACAAAGATCAGGCCATAGCGATTTGGATAAGGATATTTTAAAGATAATCTTACTTTGAGCACTAAGAGAAGAATCTTTGGAGCTTCTGAATGTGGTAGGAAATGGGGATATCTCAAAGGAATAGTTTGGTACCATCTATGAACTGTGTGTCAAATGTTCATGAGGGGCTGTGAGGCATAAGAAAGGAACACGAGCTCTCAAATCATCCAGTAGTGGGGTCACAAAAGCATAAATTGGGAACTTACTGGACAATTTGAGGACTGACATCCTAAGCACATTGTCCTCATAGCTAGACATTTTGCAAGCAAAACAAAGAAAGATGGAAGCCAAGAAAGAAATGGACATCTTATGCCCACAGTGTAGGAAGAAGCACCCTCTAAAGGAGTGTCCACTTAATACCATCGAAACCTATAAAATATGTGAGCAAAACCACTCCACCAACACGTGTCCATCACTTCCTGGGCTAAAGGCAGTTTTTCAAGGAGCAAATGAAGAGACAAACCATCTTTATTTTATGGGACCAAATAAATAATGGGAACCACGACCACAAAATATGAATCAAGGTATGACTCAAGAACCTTATCAATATTTTAATAATTTGAATTTTAGGTCTCTTCCTTCACCAATTCCACCTTCATGGTTGCATTATTCTTAGTCTCCTATACCCTAGAAATCCTGGTCACGTCAACCTAGTCCAGCCCCTTCTTGGTCTCAGAACTAGCTTGGACCCCCTCTTCCTACAAATCAACTTCCCCGGCCTATGACACAACAGCAATTACAACTCCCACCCAATTCCTCCACCAATGCGCCTCCTCTTTGCCCTCAACTACTTGTTCAACCCAACACGAACCTGAATAATAGGGGAGCCCAACAAGTTGAGACGCTCAACCTTCTTGCATATGATATTGCCACTCCATAATGCAATGAATTTAATATTTGATCCAGACGAGTGGTGAAAACAAATACTTCACTAATAATTGTTGAATAAACTGATGATGAAGTCTCAAAACCATAACTTAAACACCCCTTTGTGGAAGTGGGGGTAATCCAACACAAATTGTTGTGGAACAATAACCCCCCACTAAAACAATTGTCACTTAAGGGGGTCACACAAGCCCACCTTATCCTGAGAGGTTGCCCCTAAGAAAATAGATCCCTAAAACTAAATTTGACCTTTTGGGGGAATTACATAATTTATTTGTTAAGATTCCATTGCTCTAGGCCATGAAGGATGTGCCAATTTATGCTAAAAAAATTAGGGAATTGTGCTCCAAGAATCCCCGTAGGAAGTCGAAAGAACCACCTACTATTCATGTCATGGGGAATTCGTCAAATATGGTGACCCAGGAAACCCAATCCTCATAGTCCAAATCAATGGGGTTGATATTTCAAATGTTCTAGTAGACCTTGGGGCTGAAATTAACGTTACAAAATCAAAAACTGTACTTACTCTGAGCTTACTTAATCTTAGACCAACCCCAACGGTTATAGAACTTGCAGATTGATCTATTATGAGGCATGTAGGGAAATTGGAAGATGTAACTATTTTCGTGGATTCTTGGGAATATCTTGTCAATCTCTTAGTACTGCACACTCAATCTCCAGTTGGGGGGCACCCTTTGATCTTAGGAAGGCCATGGCTCACTACGACCAAGTCCTACATTGGGTTTTGATCGGGAAACATGGTAATATCAAATGGAGAGATTTCAAAGGGCCTTGTTCTTTATCCTCCAGCAGAACCAAGCTCATCGGTCAAACCTGGGTTTACCCTAGCACAAAAGCCTTCCCTCCAAGATGAGTCTGAACCTAAAAATTAAAATATTAGACCAATTATCACTATTGAGGAATCTCTTTGTTTCAAAGAGGAAACAAAAGACGATTCTATTAGTACATTTATCAGTGATCCTGATTCCATTTCTTACCTGACCCAGCGGCTATTGGATTCTGTCATGAATTGTACTAACCAGGAAGCCATTCAACCAAAAACCGAAACTAAAAATGTTCCTGTCGCACCAACCCATAATAGTATTCCAATAGAGATCGATCCAGGGAAGGCATTGAATATCAATCCTAATCCATCACCCTCCTAAACTGAACAATTGTTAAAAATTCTTCAGAATGAGAAGGAGGCCTTTGCTTTGGAATACACAGATATGAAAGCGACTCATCCCAATTTATGTACCCATCACACACACACACACACACACACACACACACACACACACACACACACACACATATATAGATATCTAAGAGGAATGTCGCCCTCTTCGCCAACCATAAAGAAGAATGAACCCTGCTTTGAAAAGCATTATTAAGGAAGAACTCCAAAAATTATTGGATTATGGGTTTATTTATCCGATCTCTGACAGTCAATGGGTATCCCCATTAGTCATTGTCCCAAAGAAGAAAATCAAGTGGAGGATCTTCTTTAATTATAGGGAACTAAATAAATCTACCCAGAAAGATCACTTTCCCTTACCTTTCATCGACCAGGTTCTTGATACACTAGCCAGAAAGAAGTTCTTTTCTTTTCTGGATGGATTCAATGGATATAACCAGATCCATATAGCTCCTGAAGATCAAGATAAGACCACTTTTACTTTCCCTTGGGGAACTTTTGCATATTGGGTACTCCCGTTTGGACTCTGTAAAGCACCTACTACTTTCCAACAGGCGATATTAGGAATCTTTTCTGATTTGATTAATGACAATGTTGAAATTTATATGGATGATTTTACGACGTATGGTGATTCTTTTGAAGAGGGTTTGGAAAATTTAGAAAAAGTACTTAAATGATGCAAATAGACTCATGTTTCTCTTAGCACAGTAAAATGCCATATGATGATGTAAGAAGGGATCGTCCTAGGGAATTTACTTTCAATTGCAAGAATACGGGTTGACCCTGCTAAGTTCGAGGTAATCTTAAATTTTCCCACTCCAAAGATATAAACATCGGTACATAGCTTTATTGATTATGTTGGGTATTATCGACGCTTCATTGAATTTTTTTTTTCTAAAATAGCATTTCCACTTTTCAAACTACTGTCTAAATATGCAGAATTTGTGTGGACTAATGCTTGTGAATCGGCTTTTTTGGTGATCAAGGATTTAGTCTATGAGGCTTCAATATTGTGTGGTCCTGATTGGAAACTTCCATTCCATATCTCTACGGACACTTCCCATACAACAGTTGGAGCAGTTTTGGGACAATGGGATTACAAGAAACTATATGCAATCTACTACGTCAGTAAGAATTTAACCCTTCTTGAACTTAATTATATGGTAACTGAGAACGAATTTTTGGCTATCATTTATGTTGTTAACAAATTTTAGAATTATGTTACAAGGTACCCCACCTTTGTGCATACATATCATTCAACCATCAGGTATCTGATGAACAAACCTATAACTTCTGAGTAAAATACAAGATGGTTATTATTGTTACAAGAATTTGATATCACTATTGTAGAAAAACCAAGAAAGGATATTGTGGTAGCAGATTTCCTATCCAGACTGAATATTAATAATGAAGACACATCTGTAGAAGATAATTTTCCTGATGAACATATTTTCGCAATTTCTACTGACACCCCTTGGTATGTAGATGTTGCTAACTATCTTGCTACAGGTAAGGTACCTCATCATTTGCCATACAGGGAAAAAAAAAGAATTATCCAGCAAAGTGCCCACTATACATGGATAAAAGGATACCTCTTCTACACCGGACTAGATCAACAAATCCGATGTTGTGTAGGTGAGGACGAGATCTACGATGTTTTGAAATTTTCCCACGATGAACCTTGCAAAGGACACTTTGCTGATAAACGAACGATCATAAGGTGTTGCAGATGGGATACTATTGGCCCTCTATATTTTAGGATGATAGAAGTGACAACTGTCATCGAATGGGCTAGCTTGTTCGATCAGATGAAATTTCATTGAAGACTCAACTATTCCTTGAGCCCTTTAAGAAATGGGTTGTTGATTTTGTTGGGCTATGTA
The DNA here is from genome assembly GCA_000404065.3 of Pinus taeda. Taxonomy (NCBI): domain Eukaryota; kingdom Viridiplantae; phylum Streptophyta; class Pinopsida; order Pinales; family Pinaceae; genus Pinus; species Pinus taeda. The sequence goes on along the minus strand of APFE030043827.1, from coordinate 197,167 downwards.
ATCCTCCTTCTCATTGGAAAGTCCATATCCTTGTATGTACAAACTACATGACGAAATGGGTGGAAGCCAAATCCATTTCAAAAGCCATTGAAAAAATTGTCTTAGACTTCTTATTTAAAGAAATCTTTGCTCGATATGGGCCCCCCAGGGAGATAGTTTCAGATGGAGGGGCACAATTTACATCACATTCAATAACAACGCTTATGGAGAAATATGGAATTAAACATCGGGTAACATCCCCATATCACCCTCAGGCGAATGGTCAGGTCGAGAGCACAAATAAAGTATTGGAAAATATTCTTACAAACGTTGTGGCTAACCATCACTGGAATTGGGTAACTCCCTGAATCATTTTGGGCATATAGAACTACATGGTAGAATACAACGGGGTTTTCACCATATGAGCTTGTGTATGGAAAATCCCCTTTGTTTCCAATGGAATTCAAGGTCGAAATGCTTAGGACAACTCTGGAAGTAGGCCTGAATCATACTGCAGCCTAGAAACACCGACCGAATCAACTCAACAAGTTAGATGAAATCTGTTTGGTATCTGTAAATAACACCGCCACAATCCAGCAACAATGAACTAAGTGGCACGATAAATTTATTAAGAAAAAGGTGTTTCAAAAAGGTGATTTGGAATTACTCTATGATTCCTGATTCAAGAACTTTAAAGGAAATCTCTGCTCAAGATGGATGGGTCCATATGAGGTTGACACAATGTTTGACAATGGAACTATTATACTCATACAAATAGACGATGCACATACTCCTTTACTTGCAAATGGACATCGCCTTAGTTGTATTATTGTCTGACCTCTAGGGACTTCTTTATTAGATAAATTTCTAATCATTCTTATAATAGTTGTGGTGAAAATTCCATGTAAAAAGTTAATAAAAGAAAAATAATAACCACGATTGATGGGACACTTATTCCAAGCTGAATGTTGGGAAAAATCATAGTGATGGGGATCACTTGTGGTTGTTTGATGGCTAAGGCAATGGCTAAGGCTTTGGAAAGGAAAATGGCATTTTGGCACATTTATTTATGAAAATAATGGAGATTAGGAGAAAATGGAGGTGAAAGGTCACAGGTTGCATGTGAAGAGGAAAATGAAGGAAAATAATGGAAAATGAAGAAAATAGAGGCCTCATTCATAAAAAGGCTTATGAGGATCAATTTGGAACCTTTTGTCAGTTTAGTGTTGGAGCTCTCCCATTATTCTCTCTCTACCTCTCTCTCATACTCTTGGATACTTAGAGTTTTCTTGGAGCACTCTTGGAGGGTGTGGCATAATTGGATTTTTGGAGCAAGAAGGAAAAGGAAGAGTAGGAAAGCGCAAGAGGGTATCGAGATAGGCAACTACAACGATATTTTCTTGCAGGTACCAAGTTGCATGTATGTTTTCCTCACTAGTTTTGGCATGCATGCAATATGCGTGTGGTTTGTTGGTTGTGATCTGTCATGGGCATGGAGGATGGCTAGGATTGACAGTGGATTGCCTAGCGTTTCCATTTTCTGGATAGCAATGGTGATTGTGGATTTTTTTTCCTTGTTTTGTTTTGGTTGGTTCTCATGTTTTCTTAGCTTGAGTTGAGTTATAATCCTAGAAGCCCTGGTTGGATAAATGTTATGGAATCCCTATCACAACTTGGGTTGAGTTGCTAATCCTAGAAGCCTTGGTTGGAAAAACTCTCTGGAATCCCTTGGTGGTCGTTGAGTTACTAGTTCTGGAAGCCCTTGTTGGACAAGTTCTCTGGAAGCCTAGTAAAAGCTATGGGTTGAGTTACTAGTCCTGGAAGCCTTGGTTGGACAAACACTCTGGAAGCCCTGGAAGGCTTGGATAGAGACCAATCTGATGATGGTTTTTTGATGTTCAACCGTGAGATGGAATCACTGTTTGATGGGTTGAGGTGGATGACCTCTAGAAGCCCTGGATGGTTTTGGATTGGCGTGTTCTATGAGATACCACATTCATGCTTGGAATATGGCACGGGGTGAATGGTTGAAGAGAGATTTAGCTTAGCCATTATATGGTCAGGTGGAACGTGGAAGTCCCATCCCGGGTTTTGATTTTGCATCATCAATATGAGGTTATTTCTCCTTGTATTTCTATGAGTATTATGCTAGATTATATGTGGTTTATATGGTTGTGATTTCATTGGTACTTCTGTTGTTATTATGCTGGTTATGTATGTGTTTTATGGCAATAGATATGTATGCCTCTCATCATGTTTTTACTTGTAAATGAATTAAAAATGTATCTATGACCTAATGGATGAAATGGCAGTTAATATGTTGAGGCATCAATGTCTCTTAATGATTATCAGGTAAGTATGAGATCCCTATGCTCAAATATTTTATTTACACCTGTAGATTACATATTCATGATGTGTTTGATGAAATTCCTGTCATGGTTAGTAGGGGTCCAGTCAAGGTATCATTCAAGTGATTTCATTTATACTATCATTTCCTTGTTATTTTACTATTTTGAAGATGTGATTCAATTTTGGGCAGTGACCTGGGCTTTGGGCCTGAAAAAGTGGCTCAAATCCCGAGGATGTTGGCATAACATTGTGAAAAAGAGTCCCTAGACATTGACTTGCAAGCCTGTGAAAGCATCCATATGTCCCTGGATGTTACCATGCCCATAGCATGAGAGCGTCTAGAGGTCAAGTGGTTCAAAAGCTCGGTGGGACCCAGGGGCTGGTTGGTAGAAAGGCTGGATTGGTTCATAAGTGTCCTAATGTTGATGTTGAATGTATATATGGTGTGTTTCCACTGGTTTCACTTCCTTAACATGACTTAGGAAGTCAAATCATATCATAGTAGCCTCGCGTCGCATGTTAACCCCGGCTGGCCAGTTGCTTGCGTAGATGTGGGAGGAGGGTGTTACAATTATGGTTTTGAAATCACTTGTGCAGAAAATTCTTCCTCTGCACTTCACATATATCTAATAATAACAATAATAAATAAAATAAATTTGAGTTCTGCTGCTACTCCACTTGCATCTTTCTTTTTCCCTCTTACAACGCTCTTCCCTTTCCTTTGATGATACTCCAGTTGCAACATTTTTTCTACTGCTATTCCTATTGTAGCATCTCAGTTGACTTCATTTCAGCATCCACCGATGTTGATACTCCACTGGTGTTGTTACTATACCGATGTTGATACTTGACTGGTACGATACTCCACTGATGTTGATACTCCACTATGCTAATACTCCACCGATGATGATACTCCACTAGTGTTGATACTCCACTGATGTTGATACTCCACTGGTGTTGTTACTCTACTGGTGTTGATACTCCACCAATGTTGATACTCCACTGGTGTTGTTACTCTACTGGTGTTGATACTCCACCAATGCTGAATTCCACTAGTTTTGATACTCCACTGATGTTGATAATTTACTAAGGTAAGTCATCAGGTACATCCCCAAACGACTCAGTGAATTTAATTGACATTTCATTAATGACATGACCAATCAGGGCCAAGAACAATCATACCTTAGTTGGGGGTGGGGGGGGGAGAGTATCATATTTACTATTAACGATACCATTTGTCATTATTATCGTACCTCATTAAGAAACTATTTAAGTCATCCAATGATCAGGTGCTCAGTATTTAGCTCAAAATTCAAAGTTCTTAGATTGGATTGAAAACTATATGGTTGCGTCCATATCGTCAAGATGATTTCAACACAATTCATTTCATTGAAAATGGAGTTTGGATGAAGGCGAAAAGGCCTGTTGTTCTTTTTCCTAAACAACTAAAAAAATTGCAGAATGGGACAGAATGATGACATGACAGTCCAATCAGCGCTTCAGTCAGCAAGGGGAATCTTCTTCAGTTTTTGCCCAATGGGGCTATGACAAGTGTCACCTCCAGATTCGCCAATGTGGTTGTGTGAAGGTGAAATTGCCTAATTGGCCTTTAAGGTGGGATTTGATTTTTATTTTTTTTTTATTTAAATATTATTATATATAATCATTATTGTTATATTATAGATTTTTAAATTTATATATATATAATATATATATATATATATATTATATAATATATATATATATATCTATATAATATATATATATATATATATATAATATAGTAAGATATATATATTATAAATTAAATCAAAACATAAATCCGCATTTGAAATAGCGCATATTTAAATCATATGGTGGCAATGTATTAATTGTAATGGCAAAAACATAAAAGTTGGGCAGAGGCAGCTTTCGAATCTGTAACCTCCCCCACCCAAAGTCTATACCTTACCAATGAACCACCAAGGCAGGATTTGAAATGTATAGCCACGTCCACCTATTTTAACGCACAATTAAAGTCCGACGGGGGGGGTGGTGGGAGCCAGCCCCCACCCCATGCGACCTCAAGCACGCGACAAAGGGCCAATGGATAAGCGCTTATCGTTTTAATTGCGCTTAATATTAATTTATGTCATTTAGAATTTAATGAAACAATTTATTAAGTTGGTGGCGCGCCAAATAAGGTGGAAACTACCAGTTTTGGTGGACTTAACTGGAGTCTCTCCAGATATAGCAGAGGTTTCCTCGGAAAAATTGAATGAAGCATAACTTGCTCAATTTTCGAACAAATTGAGATTAGAAAGAATTGTTTTTAGCTAATTTGGACCTTCTAAACACATTGGTGCAGGTATCAAGAGCCATAAAGCTTTGTAAACAACATTTTTTCCACATTGAGCTAACACAGAGGCCCAAGCCATGGAAGCTGGACCAAGGAGACGTAGCCCAGGAGGGTTGAAATTCTTCATTAAAACATTATGTTAATGTGTCTCTTTGATGGTTTGATGCACTGTACATGTTTGTTGTTCATTATTCATTTTTGAAGCTATTTTTCTCATGAATGTCTTGTTTAACTTAAGGAAATTTACCTGTTTGTAAGCACCAACAACTAAGGAAACATTAGCACAAAAAGCAAGAAGCAAGCACATGTTTATAAATATATAATTGTTATTAGCACAAAAAAAATAATCATACAAAAATAGATCATCTATTCATACCATTAATATGGCATCATTACCCACTCGACTCATATCCTCACATGTATCCTCCACATATATCAATACTCATTGGAAATTGCACTATGTACGAATACACATGCCAACATTAAAATGTGGTCATTTATAATGTATCAGAATAATTACCATAATTATTACCATGATTATCATTCGTTTTACCATAACCATCATCTGAATTCACTTCCCTTATCGTCACTCTCATTACCACGTATTTTATCGGCTAACTATTCTCTTAATGACCTACTGCTACTTCGAGTGCTGCTACAGACTAACTAATAGGTATAATGGGTGGCCAAACTATTAGACATGAATTGGAGAACACAAAGTAGGTTCGATGTCGACCAGGAGTATGATAGATCTTCCAAAATGCAGGCTGGCACACTTACTTTGAATGGATACATGGGTTTGATGAAGGAGTGACAGTTGAGTTTGTGCTAAATCTGGAAGGAAAACGCTCGAGGGTTCACGGATTGGAAGTTCAAGTAACTAAGGAAGTTATTATAGTTGTCAGTGGGTTTCCAGAGGACATACATAAGTGGTTTATCAGAAGAGCGGTCATGTCAAAGTTTCTAGAGCTATTCCTACAGGTGGGGGAGAATGTGATGCAAAAAGGAAAGGGTTATGACTAGAAATCGCTACCACATCCTTGGGAAGATGTTGCATATTTCTTAATGTGATATATCACTTGTGAAGGTTATTTTTAAATATCATTTTAAGCTCCTAGCTTGTCTATGATTTCGTTAGATGAATTCCATAAATATCTCGTTCTTTTTTTTGAATAATCTACAATTGATGGCCTGGTCTGCGCGCCGTTCACGCCAGGCATTAGTTGTCCTTACGAATCATGGGCTCGTTAAATTACTGATAATTTACGCCAGTCATTGGTTGTCCTTACGAATCATGGGCTCGTTAAATTACTCGTAATTCACGCCTTGTTATAGACCCCTATAACTTGGCATCAACTGGTTGAGCTATCAGAGGAATAAATTGCAGCCATGATGCCTGTAAGTCTAGAAGAGGAGTTGCTTGAAGAGGAAGTAATGGAACAAATACCGGAGGAGGTAGAGGAAAAAGGGGATGAAGAAATGATATACCAATAATATGATTTGGGAAATGGGGGAGTAATTCAGGAGACTGAAATATAGGATGTTGGCAGAATGGAAACTGAAGATACTACCCCTCGTTCTCCACTTATTGCCTCCCTGCCAAGAGGATTGAGGAAATTTTGTTCTCCTACCCGCGTAATGGTAGAAGAAGCATTTCCTCCCAAATTCAAGTTTGTAGGAGTAATTCCAGAAGAAGATGTTGACGATACTACTCTGTAAGGACTAGTGTCAACTTCAAAGCAATTAGAAGAAGCAGTTGTTGTCGATACTGCTCCACAAGAACCAGTGTCAACGTCAAAACAAGTGGAAGAAGAGCAGGGAAAATTTTAAGAACCACCCTAAATTTATATGTATAATAAATGGGCTAATCCCCATGATACATAGGAAAAATGGGAGGCGATTTTATCAATAATATAATATTTTTGGCGACTCTCTCACCAGATTATATTATCTTGTACAGTGATGGAGAATCTTTCACTAATTTATAAAATCTTGTAAGATCTTGGCAAATCTTTTACTGAATAATAAAACATTGTGAAGTCTTGGCAAATGTTGTGTTAAAGTATGAAAACATATATGATAATAAGAAAACATATTCATTAAACTATAATATACTAACATACATGTTTGGAAAAAAGAAACATAATTTTCTCTTCCTACAAACAATGTTCCAAGTTTCAGTGGCTGTGTTTGTCAAGGTTCTTACAATACACTCTTTCATATCCTTCATTAGTTGATATATTCACAACAAAGTTCTGTAGTGTTGATATTGCCCACGCGTTGTCAAGGTAGAAGAGATTAATCTTTTCTCTACACTTTTGTCAAGCACCACTTTTTTTCAAAGTTTACTCAAATTTTCTTTCTTATTCATAGCTCAACTCTAGATAAAAAAAAACACATCAAGTTTGTTACCCCAACACGCCAACAAGTAGCAAGCCCCAACTATATTATATAAGAAAGTATTAGGTATCCCAAAGGCTTGAAGGTGATCTAATTGAAAGAAGTGACGATTGCGAGAAGCCTTCCAATCAATACATGAATATATAAATGTAGATTTATTATTATTTTAATTGGAAACATTCAATTAAATAATAAAATTTAATTACGTCTCTCCCAATCTAAATTGCTTATTAGCATAATTCACTACCCTCGTACGACTCCCATTTTTTAACAACGTTCTAACATGTAGATTAATTTCCTTTTTGGTGAACAATCTTCACCTTTTAGGAAAATATGGTGCAATGGCTCCAACCCCTACAGATCATTAGGAAAAACTAAGAATAGCACAAAAGATGAAAGGTTGTACAAACCAGCTTATTTTTCAAACAACTAATCCAACATCAATACCTAAACTTTTTCATGAAGATATCATATTGAGAATGTTTGAAAAATGGTGAGAAATCTTCTGCAAGGGTGATGCAGAAAGAGTGATAAGATTTCATTGTTTTTAATTTTTTTGTTAAATCAGAAAAAGTTAAAAACCAATATTAATGGAGATATTGGTATTTTTTTACTAAATTTTGTGAAGTGACTAAATTTTAACCGTTCACCTTAAGATTTTTTTACAATATAATTTCCTAAGTCTATTTAATATCTTCATTATCATAAAAATCAGCGTATATCCATCTTAACTCCACATCTACCACTCTTAGGGGGATGAAATCTATTTATCCCTCTGAGCACTTGGTAGACCCAGAATTAAGATAGAATTTCCCCTTTAAATAGTCTATGCTCACATGAATACCATGGTATTACCATGGGTCAATGCCATGGGTTATCATAAACATGGAGCTTAAAAATTACTATTAGTAATTTATAAAAATTAATAATTGATTTTTATTTTATTTTTTATTTTAACAAAGTTAAAATGTTTAACATACATTGAATTACAACATCCATTTTTACTCTTGATCCGCCAAGCCCCGAGAGGGATCGAATATTTTTTCACTCTAATGCTAGTTTGCATATCACGATATTTGATCCCTCTCGGGGCTTAGTAGATCCAGAGTAAAGATGGATCTATGCTGGTTTAATTCCCCCCTTTAAATAGGTACATTCCACGTGGATTACATGTCAATACCATGTGTGCCATTTTTTTTTTTATTAATATTTAATATTTGGGTTAATAATTTTTTGCTGATAATAATAATCAGCCCATGGTATTTGGCCCCATAGTATTTTGCCCATAGGTTTCACCTAAATATAACACATTTTTTGAGTGTCCTTAAATATAAGGTGACTTATGGATTAAAAATAAAAAAAATGTTTTATTTATTTATCATACATCTAGTTTATTTATATTTTTATTAATTTACCATACCTCTTTTACAAATATGGTATTTGGCCCATAGAAATAGAAAGAGCATTATGGACTAAATATAAAAAGAGGTTTTATTTATTTACCATACCTCTAGTTTATTTATATTTTTATTTATTTACCATACCTTTTGAGTAAGATATAAAGGAGGTTTTATTTATTACCATACCTCCATTTATTTTATATTTTATTTTTTACACCCTTGCATGTATATAAGGTGACTTATGGAGTAAATATAAAAAATGTTTTATTTATGTACCATACCTCTCTTTTATTTATATTTTTATTAATTTACCATACCTCTTTTATAAATATGGTATTTGGTCGATGGGATTCACCTAAATAAAACCTATTCTTGAAAATTAGGGTGAATGGAAGGTTGTAACTCCTAATTTGAAGGGCTAAATTTACCTTTTTACCCTCTCCCTTAAAATAAAGTGGGCTAACCTCCATACCTAATTTTTTTATAAAATAAATTTGAGGTGATTTGTAAAAATGTACTATGATACAAAATATTCGCCCATTAAAAATTTAAAACCCCTTAATTTCGCCAAAGGGCGAAAATTCGCCCCTAAAATTTTCCATGAAGAAGAGGTTGTTGTCAATACTCCTCCACAAGAACTAGTATCAACGTCAGAACAATTGGAAGAAGAGGTTGTTGCTAATATTGCTCCACTAGAACTCGTATTGGCTTCAAAACAAATGGGAGAAGAGGTTGTTGCTGATACTACTCCACAAGAACCAGTCTCAACTTCAGAGAAATTGGAGGAAGAGGTTGTTTCTGATACTGCTCCACAAGAACCAATATCGGCTTCAAAGCAATTGGGGGAAGAAAATTTCATAGATATTGCTCCATAAGAACCAATACCAACTTCTAAACAAATATAAGGAAATTCAGTAGTGACAGATTCTGTAGAAGAATGTGTCGATTCTGCTCCACAAGTATCGCATCCGAACAAATGGAGAATGTCATGATAAAACAGGAACCTATTGATTATTTTGTTGATACTTCTCCACAAGGACAAGTACCAGGCTTGAGTTAGATGGAGGAGACTGTGGTAAAACAAGAATTTCTCAAAGAGCTGCAAAAAGGAAAGCTCCCATTCAGCGTTGGTACCGACTACTGTTCAAAGAAAATAATCAGTTAAAGATAGAAATTACCAAATTGAGGAAATGGGTGATGCGGTCGTGGAAATGGGAAAAAGGAAAGTGAAAAAATAATATTGGCCAAGCAATCACAACCCCTAGAACTGGTGGGACAGTTTTAGTGGCAATACAGACAGAGGATAAGGAAGTGACCTCAACATCCACACAAACCGAGACACTCCTCCATCTTGAAGAATCCCAAGAGTTTATTTTGGTGACATAAATCCAGAAATGGAAGGCCACTACTTTTAGTTTCCAGCGTGGGGAAATTCCCGCGGAGGCCCATTAGAAATAAATATGAGATATTTGAGAGAATGCAGCAAGGGTGGTTGTCGATTATACAAATCATATAAAAAAGGCTCAACAACAACAAGAAAAGTTGCAGAAGAATATCAAGGAGTTGCAGGGACATGTTCAATTGCTAAAAACTGATAAGGACGAGATGTTCACCTTAACGCAACAAATAATGGCATGTAGTTCCCCTACTAGCTGTTATTCCCTTTATCTTCGTGAACAATATCTGTTTTCCTGTTTGGAAAGTACTCACCAGGAGTTAAGTCACAACATAGAATATCCCATGCAGTTTTTGAGGATTCTAAGAGCTAGCAATCATATTAACCAACATTTACTATGTGAATTATACATGCATGATATCCTAGAAATTGACCAATCATTCAACCCAGTACCATTTGTAAGAGATATTCAATTGAGAGATTTTACATCTTTTGTGATTAATCAAGTCAAATGGAAAAAGGCCCTTGTTAAATTCGAGGCAAATCGGCCATTGATGATCATAATGGAGAATTTCCAATCTGGGGACATTTTTACTAAACATCATCAGTTTCTCAAACTCGAAGGATGAAAATACAAGATGATTATGACACAATGATGGTGTGTTGACTTGTGCATAAGACAAATCTTCACTTTTCAGGAAGAAGCTAAGGATTCTTTTCAAAAGTGTTGGATGATTTCATTGTTAGCAGTATAGGCACAAGAACCCTCTGGGGCACCCAACTTTGTCAGAGCATTGGGGAGAGTTCCACGCTATATTGCTTGCATGCAGCACTGTGGAGTTCATTGGTCGGGGTTAAGGTTTTGATTTCCCATTATCTGGTTTCCTTCTCATCAATATGGGCTGAATTATGTTGTGGATGAGGCTGGTGGAAGGACATCGTTCGTACAGATGGGTTTCAACTACCTAGGGCTGATATGGAAAAACAATATGATCTTACTCAGATTCATGTCAGTCCATAACGCGTCTAACCCTGATCTGCGCAGGAAGTGGTTTGCATGAGGACATGCAACCAAGCTAGTTGGGGGGAGATGTTAGCCGATAAAATTACCTGTTTTTACCCACTTTTACCTATTCCTTTTTATCCATTTCATAGCTCTTATGAGGTCGATTTATATCTCAATCAATGAAAGGTATATCGTATTGGCATGTCTTCTTGAAATGTTAATTAATGAAGTGTAGTCATAGGAGAATGATGCTTAGATGATTTGCTGATAGAATTCTCCTACAGATTCACGTCGGACGTTGTTCAACGAAATATAACCTAGCGCGATGTTGTTGATGGTCTGGTAGCGCTATTTAAGGATTGAACTGTTAAATTGTTCAACTGCCGAGGAGCTAAAAAAGCGACTCTGATTGCTATCTTTGTATTCTGTTTCTATTTGAGAAATCAATGTATATCTGTGGACATACATGATTGCCACGATATCTGAGTTTGTTGAATTTTATTTATGTAATAATGAAATGTATAAGTAAGGCTCAACAGAGAAGAATGACAATCTTTCCCTTTGGGCATGTAAAAGCATAATTCTATTTGTAACTCTTTTTGGTTAATGTGCATTCCAATTTTTTGTAATCTCGTGTGATCTCTATATCTTAGCCACAACCCTGATCAGAGAGTTGGGCCCACTCTCTCGATCAGGTGTTGTTGGATTCAATCGTGTGAATAGGAATGCTTCTTGGTTATATTGTTAATTTTTTATAATTGTTGTTATTTCTTTACCACTTTATAATCTTGTTGTGATTCCTAATTGCAGTTACTTCAGATTGTTGTTAGTGTTATTTACTTTGTTGTTACTTGATTCGTAACATCCATTGGGCCTTGTATTTTGCATTTTCTCAATACTGGGTAGGGAACCTGTGGCCTGCATAGACTTTGTAGGATAACCTTCAAATAATTAATGAACTCCGGAGTGACAAACCAATGTGAAAGGGATTGAATCTATAAAATCATATTAAAACCCAAACAATAACCAAGACTTCCTTGGAGGCACCCATCCCAAGACTCCTTTGGCTCAAGCACACTTAATTATGGACTCTTCTCCATAATCAAGATAACTTAGCTTGGTACTCCATTTCCAACACCTTATCAAATATTGTACCATATGAAATATTCAATTAGAGTTCCCTTTACTTTTTTCATTTAAGCATGGGGCTTTCACAATGCAACATATTAGATATCATTTTCAGGATTAATTAACTGCACATAGTAAGTTATTAAACTATGTTTATGTCCATGAGTGTTAGCATCAACTGACCAAATTTATCATGATGTTGAATAGTCCACATAGACTCATTGCATCAGGTGATGCTCATAGGAGTGAATAAGTGGGATTGATACTAGTGAAATAAATCACGCAACATCAGTTATCACCTTCGGGGCTTGCACCCTGTAACCAAGACTCCCCGGGAGGTCACCCATCCCAAGACTCCTTTGGCTTAAGTGCAGTTACAAGTGTATTTTCCCCCATAATCAATCCCACTTAGCTTGCTACCCCATTTGCAAAACTTTAGCAAGTATTGTACCATATGAACTATTCAATTATAACTCCCTTCACTCTTTTCATTTAACAATGGTACTTTCATAGAGCAACATATTAGTTATATTTTTCGAGACTAACTAACTACGTAGAGTAAGTCATCAAAATATGACCATATCCATGAGTGTTAGTCTATTGTATGTAATAAAACTTAAAAATAAATAATTGCATAGTTGTATAGCATATATATATATATATATATTATATATATATATATATTATATATATATATTTTTTTTTTTTCTTTTTTCTGTTGTATATAAATAAATGATTACATGGAATGAATCTTTTTCTTTATAAGCTTGAGGCCCCAAGTAAGGGCCTCACACAAATTTTCAAGGTTAATGTTGTTTTATCAATGCTTGTAAGCATGAATGTTTCAAGATTAATGTAATTGAAATTAAATTAGGATGTCAATATATTGACTTGAAGAGAATTAAAATAATGTATATACATTGATTAATAAACAATAAGGGGTGCAATTTACTATGTGACCTCATCCCAAAGTTTCTCAATTCTTCACTTTCAAAAAAACTATTAATGTAGCTAAGTGTTGTTATGGTCTTGAATTCGGCCTAATAATGATGACAATTGACAAGCATAATAGCTTGACAACTGTGATGATTCCATCATTGTTCATGAGATACTACAATCATGAATCATCATCATTGTTAGGATTGAAGTTGATACCATAGACAACACTATATCACACCATTAGTATAAGTCATTTCAAAAGGAAACTTGCAAAATAATGAGACATGGATCTAATAGGATAAGATATAGGAAAGTAAATGTAATTACCATGGGTCATTGTGAAATATCTCTTTGTTTCTCCTCTATTTTTATTTCCTACAAAACTTGAATATCAAGTGCATTTTAATCACTTATATTACTATTTTTAGTCATTTTTCTATATGCATTGGTGAACACATATAATGTAAGACAATGAATCTTACAAGAATTATTGGTCCATTTATCTCATCTCAATAAATCTTAATAGAAAAATAAAGGAAAATTATTTTAAAGGATGAGTCACTAATGTAAATGCCATTCTTACCTACTTGGAAGACCAAAAATATTCATATTTTTTTAGCACATTAGTGTACAAAATATTGGTCGGTTAAAACCTAAGGGAGTATAATACTCAGAACTATCAATGATGTAGATCGTCATTGTGACCACTTGAAAAGTAATGGTTAATTTTGTATTTCCAAAGGAATTATTTTCTCAACGAGAATAATGGATAGGGTGTTAACCCCTTGGAGATCAATGATAATTGCAAGTCATGAACAAAATATTAGAGCAAACATTTGGGTTTGATCTTAGCCTAGGCATCACTCATAGTTGATCAAGGTAGTGGATTGCTAACATAGACGAGGGTGACAACTCACCTGAAACACCATTTAAATCACAAAATAATATATGTCACGTATTTGGACAAGTTTATACGCATTTTACGGAACTTCTATGTATTTTAAGACAAATCTAACTATTGAGGTTCCTTTGGGTGTCCTACACATTTTTCAAGGCACTTCACATATTTGGAGGCATGCTTCGCAATTGAAGGATTAATATGGACCTTGCAATATATTCTACAAGCAATTTAACACTCACCCAAAGGAGTGATAGCTTATTTTGGATGATTTTATCATGAAGTGCCATGTGGATTTAAATCTACTTTAAGAAGGTTGAACACCTCCTTAAAAGAGTGCCCAAATTAGTAGTTGGATTGTGGAACCAAGTGTACTTTCTTATCCAAGGATGTTTTACCTACTATGGTAGTTGTTTTTTTCTAGGAGAGGAGGTGTGGAAATAATCTATTGATTCTATCATGCCTTAACATGTGCAATTATGTCATTTGACAATATTCATTTAGTTGGCAAGCATGCTAAGGAGTTTTTAACTTCACATGATTCCACTATTCCATGTGGCAAGTTCATCGTTTTGGTCTCAATAGAATTTAGATCTCTAAGTTTTAGGGTATCAATGCGTGAATGCATATTGTGAATATTTTTCAACATTGGTTGATCAAATTCATTGACATGATACCAAGGCCAAAACAAGAAAATTTCATAGGAACGCTTAGTTAGGTAATCATATAAATTGTATATTTAGTAATATAGCATTTAATACATAACCCTCCTGTTTTAATATGACGCTTCTTATCTTAAAGCTACTTATAATAGGAGTAATAGTAATCAACCCAAGACTATGCTCTTGGATTTTAATCAAACACCAATGCTAAATACTTGAAATCCTTCTCAAATCTTTTACAATCCACCCATTCCCAAGAAATACAAAAGGAAACTCAACATAAAATTGAATGATATTGTGAACTATTAAAAAACACTATTATATGTTGATAAACACTTAAAATATTACTTTCATAAGAGAAATCAAAGACATGACCATAGGTTTATGTCTAAAATGAAACAAAATAAAAATGGAGATCACAAAAAACAACATCATACAATGAAGACAAGGAAGTTAGACGTGGAAAATAAAGTGAAGAATAAAGCTTGTAGGTTTTGGAAGGGCATATAGCTTAAGTGGAACATTTTCAAAGTTGAAGGAATATAAAAAATAAAGACAATCCATACGATAGCCAATCTCAATGAATACTTATTGTGTAATAATGCAAACAAGGTCAAGTTATACTCTATTCAAAACATAGTCTATCAATAATTATTGCCCTACACTTATTGTTCTCATTGGACAACCACAATCTAATTTCCTTCATGCTCCTCAAACACACATTTGTTGTTTTTTTCCATGATATTTAGGTGTGAACTATTTATAAATCCCGAAACATTTCAAAAGTTGTCAACCTTATATTAATATAGATATATGCTCCTTTCTTTTCATGATTTTCTTTTCTACTTTTATAATTTGTTGATATTTCATATATTTGCATGCTCTTCAAATATTTGGTCAAAGATCATTCACTCTCCATATTTGTGTGATGGAAGAACATATTCCAATAGCTTGACCTCGTCTCTATATGGAACTATTATGTTGTCCATGGAAAATAGTTCTAGTCCATGTAAGTCCATTAAGTATAACATCAATGTCCAACTCAAGAAGTGGGTTGGGGTTATGCATACTGAAAAATGATTTAATTACAATGACACCTCCATATCATCCCTTCCCCATTTTCATAATATCAATGACATTCTCAAGCATGAAAATATTACATACATCATCAACAAATTTCCCTAATAAAATTGCCTTTACTTGATCTCATACTCAATCCTTCTTTTTCCCTCTCATTAGAATTATCATCTTTGTTAGAAGAAAGATTTAAAATATATATGTTTGGTTCTACCTACACCAAATTAATGTATGTTTAGACACAATATTATGAAATATAAGCAAAAATAAACAAAACCATGGGCATGAAATAATGAAAGCATGAGAACCTCACCTTTTGTTTCACTACAAAACTTGAATCATTATCATTATACATGATATTTCCTTTGCAATGATATAATTGGCCCTGCTTCAATATAGATTTGAAATAATTGAATATATGGGATGAGGTAATATTGGTGTACTTTAAGACAATTGCATGTTACCAGTTAAATTTGCAAGAAAAGGTTGCATCCATAAGAAGAAGATATAAGAAACAATTAACCCAAAGGCTTGTGATAAACAGAGAATTAGAACCCCACCTTTTGTTTAACTATATAACATTTTAGATAACGACAAGTATTTTACATGGATACTTATTTGCAATGATATCATTGAATGCTTCAATATATCTTTGAAAGACTTATATCTACAGGAGGATGGTATATTTTAGGGTATATTGTAATATATTACAAATCATGATTGATACTGTAAATAAAATTCATTACAATATTATGTGTCTAAGATTATACTCATACCTTGGTGTTCCCCATGGTTTTCAGGGTTTATGCTTGCCATTCAAAAATTATTAAAATGCTTCAATCGTATAATTTTATGTTTTAGGGTATAATTCTATAATTTTGTTTACACTACCAAATGGGATCTAAGGACCATGGATAAAATCATTTCTCCTTCATTTTCTCTTTATCTTTTCTCCTATTATTAATATTTTCAAGTATTCCCCTCATGAATATCTACCCTATAATTTACCGTATTAATCATTATATTTACCCATAATTGGGGATTGTCTTAGAATTTAAGGTGTCATGGATTTCTAATGGGGAAAGAAAATGAATATCCATATAATTTATGGTGGGATCTAGATCCTCTCTTATGTCTCCTCCTCTCTCACTTTAAAAAGAAAAGGTCCAACTCCTCCATCTCCTCCTCTATTGTAGGTGCCCTCCTCCCTATGGGAAAATTAGCTCCAAAAAATGGATATATCTCCCAATTTGACTCTCCTCCCTCCTTTGGTGGTCTCAATCATGGGGCCACGAGTTAGCTTCAATGCCTTATATGTTGAAAATGCAACAAGATGATGGAGCTTAGTGAAAAGAAGTCGCCTTCACTAAGTGGGCCCCCAGGCTATTTTTGGCGCAAAGTCTATTTTTAGACATATGGATCATGGTCTATGAGTTGCAGGATGCTATTTATGGATGATTGGTCATGTTGGTAAAAATAGATGGACTTCTATTTTTAGACATATGGCGGAGTCTATTTTTAGACTGCCAGTCTAAATATATAACAGTCGAATATTATTAGCTCTTAATAATATTTGGACTATAAACATTATCTTATCCTCTTGCAGCACTTCAGTTCGAGCTACGGATGTGGCACATGTAACTGCCAGAAGGAAATACGCTTTTCGTATGGGTTAGTTGAGCTATTGCATGATGGACTTTAGTTAGGACT
>APFE030043827.1:130377-160732 GCA_000404065.3 Pinus taeda | reverse complement strand
GGGCAGATAGAATAACGAAGAAAGCTTCAATCGGCACTTCTCCCTTTAATTTAGTTTATGGGAAGGAAGTAGTTCTTCTAACTCACTTAGTGATCCCCTCCTTGTCTTTAGTACAATACATTGATGAAGTATCTACTTCCTCCTTACAATGAAGACAAATGGAAATAATTAAATTAGAAGAACGATGAGAACAAGCTAAGAAAACCCATGCTCATCACCAAGCGCTAATAAAATCCTCTTTTGATTCAAGCATAATGACCAGAAAAAAATTTCAGATGGGAGATCTAGTTTTGAAATGGGATAAGGCTCATGAAGAGAAGGGCAAACATACAAAATTCCAGAAAATGTGGCTTGGTCCTTTTCAGATTGTAGAATTCATAGGCCCATCAACATCTGTGTTGCAGGATTTAGCAGGTAGAAAGGATTCTTTGCCTATCAATGGACAGATCCTGAAAATATACTTTCCATAGAAGATTACTCTTCTATTTTTGTAGGATAGATTTTTGTTTTTTCTTCTTTCTTATGCATAAAACCAGTTGTAGATGGTTACTACAGGAGTTCACGTAAAAGGACACCAAATTCTCTGTTAGATTTTGTTTTTTCGCTTGTACAAATGGTACAAATTTTCAAAAAATCTGATCTTTATTATTGATGGATAGAGTTAAACTTTAGCCTAGATATGATACTAGTTCCAACTTCAAAATTTTTTATGAAAGCAACCTTTGGCAAAAAACTTGTTTTATATCAGCACAATGAAAGGTATCAATAATAAAATGAGTATTCTCCGTAAAACTACTGTTTTCAAACTCTATTATTATCGTCCAGAGCTTTCTTAAGGAAAAACAATGGTTTCCTCCCTGCTAAAGAAAATCGCAGCATTCAGAGAAACAATCCGAGAAAACACTATATCTCAAAGAATAAGAGGTCTCATCACGAGCCGGCTTATCATGATCACAGATATTATAACTTGCTGACTTTGCCAATACTGCCCATCAAAACAGGGCAACGACTTAAGATTGTTGCAATCAAAAGACAAGGGGTCTCATCACGAGTTAGCTTGTTCAACAAAAGTGTAAATCAAGTGAATGACTGTGTCATAATTTGGCCACCAAACCAAGACATTGTTCTTTAGAGAATAAAAAAGAAAAAGTGTCAAAATGGGTTTTTCTCTGAAAAGTTGTAGATAGCCTTAAGTAGGATAAAGGATCATTGCTAGGTAAGAGGTAACCCTGTCGAGGCTATGGACGCCTGCTGGTAGCAGAGGCTCTACCTACGATAAATGAGCATATTTTAAAAAGCCAGAATAACAGAGATGACCTTATTTATATCTTTAAAAGACCAAAGTAATCGCTGGTGTAAATGCAAGGACTAAGCCTCTGGAAACGAACGATTGGAATGGAAGAAGGTTGAAACAAAATATCATTGATAGGATAAGACATAATGTACTCTATCTATCCATAACAAAGTTTAGACTTATGAAAATTTTTCTGTTTCGGAAGTTAAAATTCAATAGAAAATCAGAGATAACTGGTTCTTCCCAGTGAATCACCATTGTTGTGGCCACCAACAACCCCCCTCTTTTGTTTGATATTAGCAATAACACCAAGCAAATGGGGACCCTTAATAAAAATTCAAACAAACAATTTTATGAACATTTTTGTTTTTTTCCTTAAAACTTTATCGCGACAAAAGAATGAAACATCTTTCTTTGAGCATAATAGACTACGAAGAAGCGATGCGAAATCCATCGCATCGCATTCACTATGAAGCGCTCTTAAATGAAAAACTTAAGAAATCTCCAACTGTTGATGTGCGACGTCGCATATCGCAACATCGCATAAAAGTAGCACAAAATGACTAATTTCTGCGATCTGCGATCTGCGATACTGCGATGATCCGATATTGCGATGCCACGATGCTATAACACGATCTACGATCTGCGATGAACGCGAATTTTCGTCGGCACAATATTCAAGGAAAGCTGCCCATTAATCAAAATCAAGCGCACGCCTTAAAAAAGAAATTAATGATTGTATGCCAAAGTATCCAGGAATGACAACTTTTTGTTTTTCGAAGGGTCAGTTCGCTGTAAATGTCATAATTATGCATACATAAGATTTAAAGCTTTCATGTCAATCTTTATTACCATTACTCTTTTCCTTCGCATAAACTATAAAACAGGAAATAACATGAAGAAATGTGCAGGAAACATCTAAGGAAAAGGGGAAAGCACCAATGCTCAGAGAACAGAGAAGAAATCCCTCCAGAAACGGATGCTGCATACGATAGGACCACAGATTCTAGAGTATCACTCAACAGATGCTAAGGTCGATAAGTCATCTAAAACCCAGAATCAAAGGCGCACAAAAGCAGCATGATTACAAAAAGACCTGAAGCTTACACACTAGAAAAGCCCGGAATGAAGAGCGGAGGCAGTTTTCAATCCAGATAATTGTTCAGAAAGTAAAGTATTTGACTCATCCAGTCGTTCGCAAAGACGGAAACCGAAATAGCAAAAGCAAAATCAGTTTGAGGGAAATTTGAGTTATTACTAGGTATGCACGCAGTGAATACACCCAGTCAGAGGAAGATTCTCTAAACAATCTTATAGTTTACCAGAAAGTGGTGCCAGCTCTTGTTACTTCTATTTTCATAGCACACAAGAAAGGGGAAGGCAACCAGCCAACTCTTCCCAGTCGAATGTTGCATGCTTACAGCACTAAGGAGCAAATACAGAAATAGTTTAGAATCAGATTTAATTTTTAGAAATATTTTGCTTTATCAGAAGGACGGTCATTTGAAAACCGGATCCTAAATTTATGTAATCAAGTTAATTAGCTAGCAGTATTTAAACCCTTCTCAGGCATTTAGAGAAGGGTCTGGAGATTCCTCAAAAAACTCATCCTCAGAACATGCACTTTTGCGCCCTCGGAGGTGGTTTTGATGAATGGATGGATCAAGGTTTATTAATGTTTGCATTTGATATCTTCTACTGATGTTGCACTTCTGTACTCTTAGTAGATGTTAGAGCAAGGAGAGATAAATCATTGTTGCTTGAAGCTTATGAGTGGAACCAGTCATAAATCGTACTTTTATCTCTTGACCATTTCTGCTTATATTCTTTAAGTGATTTATAGTCTTTCAGTTGTTTATATGCCATTACATGAATATGTGGGTTACCATTTGGCACTTTTGTACGGTGGAGTCATATTGTTTATGTCTGACATATGAATAGCTTATTATGCGATATGTTGTTCACAACTGTTTTGCCTAACTTCTTATGCAAAGTGGTTTATCTTTAATGTTTTCTATTCTTATGATAGCTGAATGATCTTTATTACCAGTTATTGTTCGAAATCTTTTTAGATCGCATAATGGAAGATATACAATCCTGGGTTAAGATAGATTTGATGTGTTGTTTCTCACTAGATTACAATAGCATAGAGTAAAGTTAAAGAATCTAAATTAGATTAGCTTTAAGATACTCTTAGATCAACATAGTTCAACTCTACACACACACACACACCCAAGATCGGGAAACTGGTCCCGTTATCCCCAGTCGGACCCGCTATACCAAACAGATAAGGAGCTACCAACCAAGGTCCAGACCGGGTGGGTATCCCCCTTGTTGTCGACCCGATTTTCGGGGCTTCAACAGGTTGATGAAATGACATCTTTGCACAAAAATGAGGTTGGGTATTTGGTGGAGTTTTCGGTTGGAAGAAAACCCATTGGCAAGAAATGGGTGTTCAAGAAGAATATGAATGTAGAAGGAAAGGTGGAGAAATAAAAAGCTCAGTTGGTAGAAAAAGGTTATTCCCAGGTGTCGGGAATTGATTTTGGTGATATTTTTTCTCTTGTTGCCAAGGTAGCTTCTATTAGATTACTTTTATCTATTGTTGCTGCTTTTGATTTTGAGGTAGAATAGATGGATGCAAAGACAACATTTCTTCACAGTAAGGATAAGAAAGAATTGGTATGCAAGTTAATAAAGTCTTTGTATGGGTTAAAACAGTCACCAAGGATGTGGTATTAGAAATTTGATACATTTATATGGGGACTTGGCTTCACCAGAAGTAAAGAAGATCACTATGTGTATTTTTTATTAATTGGTGACCATGTTATTTATTTATTATTGTATGTGGATGATATGTTGTTGGTTGGAAATGGCAAAGAAACTATCCAGGATTTGAAGACCCAATTTTCCTCCAAATTCGACATGAAACATATTGGTGCTATAAAATATATTTTGGGCATGGAAATTAAAAGAGATTAGGAAAAGAGGAAGCTCTGGTTAAATAATACTGCAGAGGTTTAATATGCAAGATAGTAATCTAGTGAAGGTTCCTATTCTTGTAGGTGTAAAATTATCTACTGAACAGTGTCCCAAGATACAAGAAGATGAAAAGGACATGTCCTGTGTTCCATATGCATGTGTAGTCAGTAGCCTGATGTATGTGATGGTCTGTACTAGACCATACATTGCACATGCAGTGGGAGTATTGAGTAGGTTTATGTCAAAACAAGGGAAGGAGCATTGGATAACAGTGAAGTGGGTTTTCACGTATTTGCGTGGCACCAGTGATTATGGTTTGTGCTACCAAGGAATACCAGGATTAGATAGAGTTTTGGACATTCGTGGCTTTCTTGATGTAGTCTGGACTGGATATTTGGATCAGAGAAGATCTACAGGTGGGTATGTGTTTAACCTATTTGGAGGTGCAGTTAGTTGGATGACTAAGAGATCATCTATAGTGGCATTGTAAACTACAGAGACAGAATACATGGCAGCCATTCATGCAAGCAAGGACGTAGTTTGGTTGCAGAGATTGTGTTCAAGTATGGGGTTATTACAACGAGCTATAAGGATAGATTGTGATAGCCAAAGTGCAATTTTCTTGGCAAAGAACCCTGCTTATCATTCAAAGACAAAGCACATTGATGTTCATTATAACTTTGTGAGGGATATGGTAGAAGACAAAAATGTGTTGTTGGTAAAGGTGGACACTTTGAAGAATACTGTAGATGCATTGAAAAAATCCATGAGCTCTGAGAAGTTCTCTTGGTGTAGAGAAAATATGGGTGTTGTAGGGCTGGATCAATGACTAAGCTCTCATGTGGTAGACACTGTTCAATGGGAGATCTGTGGGATTGATTTTGGTGGTGAAAGAAGATGGCGAGTAGTGGAAATATAGAGATTGAGAAATTTAATGGTCAGAGTTTTGAGTTGTGGAAAATCAATATGGAGGATCTGTTGGTGGATAAATATTAGCGGATCACGGTAGACCCAGGTACTAAACCAACGGGAGTGTCTGATGAAGAATGGAAGAAGTTGGATCAGAAGGAAAAAATCACAATATGATTGTGTGTCTTAGATTCAGTATTGCTGAATGTATCAGGGGAAGCTACGATGAAGGATTTGTGGGATAAGTTAGGAATTTTTTACCAATATAAGTCTCTAGTGAATAAACTGTTCCTATGGAAAAAGCTGTATAACTTGAGGATGAAAGATGAAGACTTGGTGACAGAGCATCTAAATGCATTTAATACTGTGGTAAGCTAGTTATTATCTATTGATATTAAAATTTTAGATGAATAGAAGTGCATCAGTTTGTTGTGTTCTCTACCAGATTTGTGGGATAGTATGGTTGTTGCAATAGGTAGCAATGCAACTAACTTGTAGTTTGATGAAATAGTCTTAGCCTTGATGACGGAGGAGATGATATGGAAAAATATGGAGAGCCAAAATGGTGATCCCTTGTCTGTACGAGGATGTCCCTGAATAGAAACAAAAATAAGTCCTCCAGTGGGAGATCTAAATCTCTAGGAAAACCTATAAAGGTGTGTTGGAAATGTATAAAGGAAGAGCACTACAAAAGGGACTGTAAATATAAATCTCTTAACAAAGGAAAGGGATCTGATGATGCTCCTTATACAGAGGCAAAAACCATCTCAGATGAAGGTGGGGATGTGTTCTTGGCTTCTTCTTCAAGTACACGTGTAGATCATGAGGCATGGCTGATTGAATCAGGTGCATCCTTTCACTTCACTCCCCATAGAGAGTGGTTCTGCGAGTATGAGAAATATGATGGTGGTGATGTTTTCTTAGGGGATGACAGGAATTCTAGAATCATTGGTCATGGAAAATTAAAGTTGAAGTTGCAAGATGGAAGGATTAGAACACTTCCGGGTGTTCTGCATATTCCTGCATTAGCCAAAAATCCGATTTTTGTAAGCAAGCTAGATGATGCAAGTGTAAAAACAATGTTCGAGAAAGATACCTGCAAGATGGTTTGGGGAGCACTGGTATTGATGCAGGGAGTTTGGATTGGAACTTTATACAAGCTTCAAGGTAGAATTTTTATTGATGGGTGCAACAGTTATGTGGTTCCTGAAAGTGGAGCAGAAAATCTAGTGGTATCTAGAGAAAAGACCATGTTATGGCATCGAAGGCTTGGACATATTGGAGAGAAGGGAATTTGGATACTTCATGGTAAAGTTATGGTAGAAGGTATGACTAATAGCTCTCTGGATTTTGATTTCTGTGAAGATTGTGTATATGGGAAGCAGAATCATGTGAGTTTCCCCTCTGGTGGTAAGAGGGCGAAACATATATTAGAGCTTGTGCATAGTGCTGTGTTTGGACCTGTGAAGGTTCCATCACTGGGTAAGTCTGTGTACTATGTAACATTTATAGATGACTTCTCAAGGAATACATGGATATATTTCCTCCAGAAGAAATTTAAATCTTTGAGAGGTTTAAAGAATTTAAGGCTCTAGTGGAAAACCAAACAGAGAAGAAGATAAAGGTGTTGAGGATAGATAACGGTGGAGATTTTTGCAAGAAGAAATTTTATGAATTCTATAAGAAGTGTGGTATAGCATGGGAGAAAACTACTTCATACACACCTGAGAAAAATGGAGTTGCAAAAAGAATGAACAAGAGATTGATGGAAAGGGCAAGAAGCATGCTCAGTGGTGCTGGGTTAGGACATGAATTCTAGGTAGAGGCAGTGGAGACCACATGTTACCTGGTCAAGAGGTATGGACTAGTAAGAAACCCTCTCTTTCACATTTGAGGGTATTTGGATGTGATGCATATGTACATGTTCCAAAGGATAAGAACAAAGTTGGATAGTAAATCTGAAAAGTCCATCCTTTTGGGTATAAGGATGGTTTAAAAGGCTATAAGCTTTGGAACCTAGTAACAAGGAAGGTTGTGTACAACTGAGATGTGGTTTTTAGAGAGGTGAAATATGTTATTAAACATGAAGTCCTATCAAAGGAACCTAAGAAGATAGAGTTTCAGCTAAACGAGGAAGAATTAGACTCTACAGTAGAAGAGGAATCAGAAGATGAAGAGCCACAAACTCCGGTTGTGAGAAGATCAGTTTGAGAAAGAAGGAAACCAGAAAGGTATAGTCCATCTAATTTCTGTTCAAATTTTTATTTATCTATTACTGATAATGATCCCATAACTATGAAGGAAGCAATAGATTTAGAGGATGAAAAGGTCATGGTTGATGAAATGACATCTTTTCACAAAAATGAGGCTTGGGATGTAGTGGAGTTGCTAGCTGGAAGGAAACCCGTTGGTAGTAAATGGGTGTTCAAGAAGAAGATAAATTGAGAAGGAAAGGTGGAGAAATACAAAGCTCAGTTGGTAGAAAAAGGCTATTCCCAGGTGTCGGGAATTGATTTTGGTGATATTTGTTCTCCTGTTGCCAAGGTAGCCTCTATTAGATTACTTTTATCTGTTGCTGCTTCTTTTGATTTTTAGGTAGAAAAGATGGATGTGAAGACAACATTTCTTCATGGTGAAGGGTAAGAAAGAACTGGTATGCAAGTTAAAAAAATCTCTATATGGATTAAAACAGTCACCAAAGATGTGGTGTCAGGAATTTGATACATTTATACGGGGACTTGGCTTCACCAAAAACAAAGCAAATCACTTTGTGTATTTTAAATTAATTGGTGACCACGTTATTTATGTGGTCTTGTATGTGGATGATATGTTGCTGGTTGGAAATGACAAAGAAATTATCTAGGATTTGAAGACCCAATTGTCCTCCAAATTTGAAATGAAAGTCCTTGGTGCTGCAAACTATATTTTGGGCATGGAAATTAAAAGAGATCAGGAAAGGAGGAAGCTTTGGTTAAACTAGAGGAATTATTTCGAGACAATACTACAGAGGTTTAATATGCAAGATAGTAAACCGATGAAGGTTCCTATTGATGTACGTGTAAAGTTATCCACTGAACAATGTCCCAAGACACAAGAAGAGGAAGAGGACATGTCTCATGTTCCATGTGCAAGTGCAATTGGTAGCCTAATGCATGTGATGGTCTGTAGTACACCAGACATTGCACATGCAGTGGGAGTATTAAGTAGGTTTATGTCAAAACCAGGGAGGAGTATTAGACAATAGTGAAGAGGGTTTCCAGGTATTTGCGTGGTACTAGTGATTATGGTTTGTGCTACCAAGGAATACCAGGATTGGAAAGAGTTTTGGACATCTGTGGCATTGTTGATGCAGTCTGAGCTGGAGATCTGGATCAGAGAAGATCTACAGGTGGGTATGTGTTTAACCTATTTGGAGGTGCAGTAAGTTGGATGAGTAAGAGACAATCTGTAGTGGCACTGTCAATTATAGAGGCAGAATACATGGCAACCACTCATGAAAGCAAGGAAGTAGTTTGGTTGAAGAGATTGTGTTCAAGTATGGGGTTAGTACAACGAGCTATAAGGATAGATTTTGACAGCGAAAGTGCAATTTTCTTGCAAAGAACCCTGCTTATCATTCAAAGATAAAGCACATTGATGTTCGGTATCACTTTGTGAGGGATATGGTAGAAGATAAAAAAGGTGTTGTTGGTAAAGGTGGACAGTTTGAAGAATACTGTAGATGCATTGACAAAATCCATGAGCTCTGAGAAGTTCTTTTGGTGTAGAGAAATAATGGGTGTTGTAGGGCTAGATCAATGAATAAGCTCTCCTGTGGCCCCTTGTGGAAAGAAAACAACAAGTGGGAGAATGTTGGGTTGTGTTATATTCTTTCCACAACTAGCCCCAATAGAAGGGGGGGGGGGGTGTAGCCCTGCTCTATGAGGTCCGTAGCAGAGCCTTAGGATTTTTTTTTTTTTTTTGATGCTATATTAGGTGGGTGGACCTACCTATGGTTCCATGCATGGATTTCACACATGGTTTTCGGCGCAATGGTTTTCGGTCCATGGTATTTTGTAGATCCGATCAAGGGAACTACAATTATGTTTTAATCCATGGTTAATGGATTGGGGTTTATGGATGCTTCAACATGTATATATATGTATTATAACATTGAAAGGAACATAATGAAAAATAAATCTGGTAGTCCCGGTTTTGGGATCCAAGGGAAAATCTTTGTGTATATTTGTTTTACGTGTTATGCTCTTGCCATTGTTTATTTTATGTTTTTAGAATTCATATGCAGGTAATTTCTGTACGAGGTTAAAACTTACAAAGGGCACCATTAAGCCCCTAGTCCCAAAAAATATGGCCACATAGAGGCCATATGATCGCATTGGGTGCCGAAATTAGGGGGATTTGTCTAGCCCCTATCTGCACCACCCTCGGTCACATGGTTGTTGCATAGGGCCTTGGGATGGCCTCTCTCCAATGACTGCCCTGTTCCTCTCATGTTGGTGGTCTTATGGGTCTGCATAGGACTATTGAATGAAATGTAACTAGGTTTGGTCTTCATAAATGTACTTTTGATATTTTTATTTATTCAAGAAAAGAAATATTATTTTTATAATATATGTCAATGAGTTTCTTTCTCACTGAAATAGGTCTAACACAAGTTAAAGTGATATAGGTGAGTCAAATAGTCAAAAGAAATTTTTGAAGACCTTAAGGGCATGTTGCACCATGTATATGTTTGTATAGAAGTCAAATAATACTCCTCCAAGCAAAGTTAAGTCCCCTCTTGTGCAAAGGAACCATCAAAGAGTATCCTTCAAGCATGTGAAACCACCAAAGAAATCATCTAAATTAATCATAACAAGTCAGCCTTCTAGTCAGCCTAAAAGGAGGGACAATCCTCTATTAATAGAGGTTGTCCACTCCATTATAACGTCAACCAAGCAACTCTGAAATATGTGAATATTAGAGGCTAGAGAAATGGTAACGAAGGAAAAATAAGAGGTCTCCTAGTCTAGAAAAGGAAGGAGGAGAAAATCCAAAGTGAAGAGGGTCGTTTCTAGGGCTAGAAACAGTCACACATGTGAGGAAAGGATGGTCAACTTTGCGGGTATGGCAGAAGGGACAAACAATCCATAAACTAGTGTTGATTGGGTTTGAAACTAGGCCTACAAGGCCTCCCAAGTCAAGCAAAGAAGTCTATATCTCTAGCGAAAGAAAAGGACCCTAATTCTCTAGGGTACCTCTCACATGTGGAATAATTAGGGTTGCAGTGCTATCACACTAAGGAAGAACGAAGCGTCGGGGAACAAAGTCATGGAAGGAGGTGAACAAAGTACTAGGACCCATGAAGAAGAAGTTGTTGATGAATTAAAGAGTCCCTAGTTAAGAGGAAGCTCTAACAGGTCCTCGATCAAGAGGGAGTTTTGGATGACCCTTGATTACAAAGGAGTGACAATTGTGTTTTTCCATTTCATGTATCATGCACTAGACCAAGACTATCGACTGTAAGTCTAGATGGAGGCCATGTATGGAAGTATAGACACAACATTCTTGTCTTCATATGGCATCTAATACTATTTAAGGATGTGTAGAGAATCCAAGACAAGAGTAGGCAAGAGGATCGATATTCTTTGAGGGTTGGGAACCCAAGACAAGAATAGTCCTATAAGGTCATGCTCAGGGAACAGCTAGGTGGGTATGTAACTTGAGAGACAATGACTAAGGTGTCTATAAGTCATTGGTATCACCAAATTAGTGCTATGATCGATTGAGAGATAGAGCTGTCAGTTAAGGCCTTGCTATGGAAACAATGTTGGTTATTATGATGCTATAACAAATGGATTGGAAATCTCATTTCTGTTATGTGAATTCTTCAAAAATTTAAACATAGCCAAACACCTTGTAATTTTGTATGAATACCTCCCTATTTAAGAGGGAGTGTTGAAGGAAATGTAACTAGGTTTGATCTTCATAAATGTACTTTTGATATTTGTATTTATTCAAGAAAAGAAATATTATTTTTCTAATATATGTCAATGAGTTTCTTGCTCATTGAAATAGGTCTAGCACAAGTTAAAGTGCTATAGGTGAGCCAAATAGTCAAAAGAAAATGTTGAATACCTTAAGGGCATGTTGCACCATGTATCTATTTGTATAGAAGTCAAAGGATACTCCTCCAAACAAAGTCAAGTCCCCGCCTATGAAAAGAAACCATCAAAGAGTCTTCTTCAACCATGTGACACCACCAAAGAAACCATTTGAAGTAAGCATAACAAGTCATCTTGAAAATAGTCTACAAGTTAGCCTTCTAGTCGGCCTAAAAGGAGGGACAATCCTCTATAACTATAGGTTGGCCACTCCATTACAACGTCAACAAATAAGTCCTGAAATATGTGAAGAGAAGAGGCTAGAGAAAGGGTAACGAAGGATGAAGAAGATGTCTCCTAGTGCAGCGAAGGAAGGAGGAGAAAAGACAAAGTGAAGAGGACTTTTTCTAGGGCTAGAAACAATCACACATGCAAAGAAAGGGTGGTCAAGTTTGTTACGAAAACAGGGAAAAACAATCCATAAAATAGTGTTGATTGGGTTTGAAACTAGGCCTACAAGGCCTCCCAAGTCAAATGAAGAAGCCTATCTCTCTAGCAAAGGAAAATAACCCTTATTCTCTAGGGTACCTCTCACATGTGTGAGAATTAGGGATGTAGTGCTGTCACATAAAGCAAGAACGAAGTGCCAGAAGAAAGATGAAGTGTTGGGGAATGAAGTGCCAGAAGGAGGTGAACAAAGTACCAAGAAAACATAGTGCAAAGAAAAGGAAGGACTTGACTTGTTCTTGGAGGATATTCTAGTCATAGGTCTAGGGTTTTGCATTGATCAAGAAGGAAGATTCAATAAGAGAAAACTTACCAAAGGGTTTTCCTCTCAAGAGAAGAGAGGTTTTGGCCCTGACAGAAGTACACACACATGCATTAATAATAAGAAGAAGATTAAGCTAACAAGAAAAATAAAAAGACTCCACAAATTTTTATTAAGTCAATAAGAATCACACTACATAGAATTTCCCTAGATTCTTCAACATGGTATTGGAACTAAGCTGACACGTCAAGGAAAGGGAATATCAATAACACTCATCAAGGAAGGACATCTACAAAAGTTGAAGCATCAAGCCAAGAAGTCTCTGTCACATCAAGGACAAGAAGTTCTATCATCTATCATTCATCAAGGGAGACTACAAAGTTAGAAGAAGAGACTTATATAAAGGCACCTACAAAGAAAAGAAGATCTAAGAGGGACCTACATTAAGCCAAAAATCATCAAGAAAGTCTCATCATCAAGAAAGCCCACTTGGAGAACACATATTTAGGAACATCAAGATTCAATTAAAGCAAGCCATCAAGACTTTAAGGAGAAAAGAAGTCACCTACATTTCAAAATATGATAAGTAAGTATATGTCCTGTTCTAAATATACATGATGTCTTTTTGCAAGGAAAGCAACAAATTGGTAGGTACCAATAACTTTCTTGCATGGAAGAAGAGGACTAATTTACTTCTCAAGGAGAATGAACTTCTAGAACATGTCAAAGGGAATATAACTATCCTTGCTAAGGAAAAAACCCAAGCCTTAGCCAAGTACAATAAGGATGAGAGAATAGCTCAAAGGATTCTAATAGAATCTATCAAGGACTCTCTCATTACTTATGTCTCCAAATTTGAGACATCAAAAGAAATTTATGATAAGCTAGTAGAGCTATTCTTAGTATCCATAGTCAGAGAAGTGATATCTCTAAGAAATGAATTGTACAAGATGAAGATATCCAAGGAAGGAATAGATCCATACTTCATGAAGATATCTGAGATGAGAGATCAACTTCAAGAGCTTGGGGAAGTCATGTCTGACAGAGAAATGACAACTGTAGTACTTAATGCTCTATCTAAGGATTGGGGCAACTTCACATCAAGCATATTTTCCAAGGTTTTGAGTAGGATAGGAGCATGTAGGAATAAAATAGAAATTGCATGGTTAGAAATATCTTCTAGAATATAGGAGCGTGGTAGAAATAAATCAAGATATTCATGTAGAAGGAGCATACATACTATAGGACCTCATCCACGATGAAAGAAAATTGATCATGATTAAGAATCTTATAAGACCTCCATCATCAGAAGAAAAGAAACATTTGCAAGGCAAGGGCATTTAAGGTCCTATGATGGAATCTTGAAAAGAAGGTTCATGAACCAAAGCAGATGTCTCATTGGGAATCCCATTCATGGGATTCAAGAAAAGGATGATATGTAGGAAAGCTAAGATGAAGCAAGAAGGGCCACACCAAGGACATCCAAATTAAGCTAAGATGGTCAAAGGAGAAACAAGATGAGGTATGTATACATCAAAGTTTAGTCATGTTATGATTTGTATATTATTGAGTCATGGGAATAGTTATATAACATGATAAAGTAGAGAAGAATCTCTTTGACCAATGACATGATGGAAGGCATGTATTACAATGAAATAAATGTCAACAAAAGGATATGCTCACATAAGGAGTATAATATTGCTAACTAAGAAGCAAGAAGAAATGCTAGCTATTCAAGGATGCAAGCAATGAAGTGCTCTCACAAGGAGCATAAGGTTGTTGAAAAATTATCCAAAGAGAAGAAAATGAAGAAAGAGACCAAGCATGTGAAGAACACCATGATCACCGAGAATCACTTTTGGACAAGATATTTTGAAGACATCTCCCAAAATAAGGCAAGACAATTTTCACAAAGGAAGGACTCTTGACACCTATGAAGGCCTTGGAAACTATTGAAGCCCCAAAAATAAGGTCTACAACAAGGGGGATACCCACCCGGTCCGGACCTTGAAAACAACTCCTTTTCTATTTGGGATGGTGGGTCCGACTAGGGATAATGGGACCAGTTTCCCAATTTGTTTGTGATGATAAGAGTTGATATTTTCCTTTCTAAAGATTTCTAAATAGAATGCTTTTAATCTAAATCTAATCTAAAACATGCAGTTTTATTCTAATGAATGAAAACATTTAATTCTAAAACTATCGCGGGAATTAACTTTTCACTTATGCGATCTAAAATAGTTTCTAACAACAATTGGTAATAAAGATCATTCAATTGTTACAAGAAAAGAATTCATTAAAAATAAATTGTTTCGTATAAGAAATTAGCGAAAACAATTGCGAGAAGCATATCACATAATAAGTTATTCATACATTTAAGCATAAACAAAATAGTCACCACCATACAAAAGTGCCAAATGATAACTTAAACATTCAAGCTTTTGTATATAAACAATTGAACATAACATATTACTTGACACATAAGCAGAAATCATTAATTGATAAAAGTACCATTGATAAAAAGTCCTACTCATGAGCTTCAACAGTATAGATTTATCTTATCATAATTCAATATCTTCTAAGAGTATAGAAATGCATTTCAGTAGCAGACATTAAACACAGATATCAATAAATCTTGTTCCATTCATTCATCAAAACCTCTTCAGAGGGTGCAGAAGTGCATGTTCTGAAGAAATTTTTTTGACAAATTTTTGGACCCCTCTCTAAATGCATAAGAAGGGTTTAAATACTACTAACTAAAGACTAAAAATGGTTTATTACAAAAATACAGGAGGAAGTTTAAATGACTGTCCTCATCTAAGGCAAAAATAGATCAAAAATAAAACTAAAACTGTATTTGAAAACTAACTATGCATCTATTCTCTGAGATCACAAGCATTCAACATTGGCTTCAAGAGCGTCTGTTGGCTGACCTCCGATTTTAGTTGTCCCACGAAAACAGAATCAACAAGTGTTGGCGCTATCTTTTCGGTAGAATTTGTAAGGCATTTCAAAGTCATACATTGATTGTGTGGTTCAACCAAGTATTGTCGGTAAGTGTCCCAATTCAACTTGGTTAACTTCTTGATTGACTTTTCCTTTTCTTCAACTTTATGTCTCCAGCTTGTCTGCAGTTGTTGTGCCTTTGGGATAAATCCTAGAGTGGTTTCTAATATCAGGTTTGCTCCATGCATATTTTCATTGACACAGTCAATGACATTACTCGCTGCCGTTGTTGCTTCTTCCACTGCCTGTTCTACCTTTTTTATCTGTGCATCCCATTTATTGAATAACATTTCTTTATGGGATTCATTGATTTTGAGTAACCCTGCTCTTTTTCCTTCCTCCAATTCCTGCCAATTCAAATAATCAGAAATTTTCTTATCAATTAAATCATAGTGAAGTCACCAATCCAAGAATTGACTTGTGATTTTGTCACTCATCTCGCAATGGGAGCTCCATTGCGATATTCTTTGGCAGAGTGCCTCCTGCTGTTGCAAGAGTTTTTCATTCAAGGAAAGGGCTTCTAAGACAAATTCTGTAACTTTGGGTCATATTTATGCATTTCTAACATGGCCTATCATTGATGTTCCTTTTCGGCCAAACTGCTTTGATACCCCAGCTACATCTGTTGAAAGTCCTATTGTAATTTTTCCAATTTTTCTTCTGCTTCCTGGTTAGCGCTGGCCTGCTGCAACTGTTGTTGCAAAAATATAATTTTTTCTTCTTTATCCTTAAGCAATAAATATACTTTGGACGCTTTATCAATAGTAGCAGAAGCATAGGCTCTTGCGATCTAGGATAACTTAGTCAAATTTTCTGTAGGATCAGTGGTAGGGTCTCGACAAAGGACATCTAGCTGATCTGCCTCAAGTGAGAGCACACTGTCTAATTTTATTTTCTTTCTTTGTCTTATTACCACTACTTTATGCTACGGATTGTAAAATACATCTAAAGGAGGAATCTCCTCTATCTTCAGCATGATTTCAAATGATGGGGCTATGGGAATATGCTTCGTTTCTGGAGCATTAATGACTGTTTCAATGACCATTTTTGTCATTGTCTGTGTTTTATTCTTAGGCATCTTCATGTTTGGCTCCTCAGTATTGATCAATTCATTAAATGTTTCCCACTCTTTCTCCAACTCAATTCTCACTGGCTTTGGTGGCTGGATGAGGGGAGTGGGAACCTTCACCTATGGTGTCGACAAAACTTGTTGCTCTAGGTGCTCTTTAGATTGGGTAGTATCCCTGACTGTCCCTTCAATTTTATTATGGTCACGTTCTGATTGTTTAGACTGTTCTAATGATTCTTTTCTAGACTTAGACTTGGACTTGGACTTTCCTGTCCCCGAGCTTCCACTTATACTAATGCTGGGAGAGGGCTCCCTTGTTGGTTCTAAGTGCAATTTGTCTAAGGGGATGTTTGCTAATCTCCACTCTCTGTAGAGTTTGAACTCTTGGAATTCCGTTGGGCCGAATTGAATTTGGGCCATGTGAAAAATGTCTTTAAGTGTGCTCTTCTGCTAGAAGATGTCATCAAAGAGATCATCTTCTTTAGTGAATACCTTTATTTTGACAGCGGTAGTAATTTTTTTTATTACATCAAAGGGATCAAATTGTCACCCTAGAAATTTAAACAGTCGTAGACTCAGCATGTTGTCTACTTCTTTGAAAGCATGACCTAAATCAAACAGTGAAAAGGTCCCACAAGCCAAAGGGAATTGCGGCCAGGTGGCCTTTTTCTTGTCTTTCAATTCTTTGCTCATTCCTCCAACCCCGCAGGTTTGGTAGGCTATTTCACGGGCCATTAGCTTATCAGGAACATACAAGGGAAGCACATGAGGGGAAGCAATGCTTCCAAATATTCTGATATAAGTGAAAAACGCTTCTCCGAACCATCTTCTAATAGGGAGAATATCAACTTCAGCTTTGGGGGAAAATCTTGGGGCATCTTTATTATACAATATTCTGTGAAGGGGTAACACAACTCCATGAAAAATTCTACAAAAATATGGGGTAAACTTGGAATCTCACAATTCCTTATGGTAGACCTGAATGGGCAAGGGATTTTGTATAGTCCACTTCCAACCCATGAGAGTAAATCTAGAAATCGAACATATTACATCCATAACATATGCAACTAAAAAGAAATGAGGATAAATCCTCTGAGAGGGAGTTCTTTTAGACTGGTAATTCCAAATAGTTGAGGCTAAATTATTAGACAATATCTAGGCCCAATCCATAATAGTGGCGTTGGTGGCCGCATCTAATAGGGGTAGCCACTCGGATGAAAATTTGTTGATATCAAGCCTTCCAAATAGCCTACATAGCATAGCAGCAGCAAAACAATATGCGAAGGAGAGGGAACTAGTACTATACATACCATATTTGTCCTTTTTCAATGGCTCTTCCTTTGCTGACCAGCTTTTGGTGCATTCCGCTAGATCTTTGTTCTCTTTGGCGAATTTCTCCATGAACTGCTTGTTGTAGCTTGACTGTAGCTCTGGTAAATGATACATAAGTTTTAAATCCTATGGGGTAAATGACCCAATAAGCTCCTGGCTCCGAGACTTCAATTGCCTATCTGTTATATCAGCGTTGTCTAATACCCACTTGACCATGTCTGTATAGGGAAGTATCTTAGGCCTTGCTGCTATGCAGTGCAGGAATGAGCATGCAAGTTCAGTAAGTGATGCTTCAGATGACTCGCGTGTGTTTGCTATAACTGTAACTTCCATAACTCTGGGGTTTTCTTCTTCCAACAAACTGTACATGCCTTCCCAAGTGGATATGCCGACTTCTATGGTACAGTTGGTGTCTATGAATAAGGGTGTCATCTCAATTTTCTCAGTAACTGGAGCTTTTACCTTCTTCCCCATTATGTTCTGCACACTATTCTATATATTATTCTACTTGCCACTCCTACAAGTTGACAAGCAAGGAATGAATAATGGTAAGAGATAAGGTGATGGGAAAGCTCTTAATTTTGAAATCATATCAAATATATCACCCTAAGTGACACAACGTTTCAATTATGTCCAAATCTTTTCTCATAAATGACCATCAATAAACGACTAAGTTGACGTTAATGCCATAACTTGTTATCGGATTACGAGAAATATTGCATTGAACAATGAGCCCTGTTGATTTGCGAGAAAGTGATTTTGTGATTTGCTTCACAATATCGCAGATTTCCATATTGCTAATCCTTTTTGTTAACAACCATTTATTTCTTTATGCGACTGTGAGATACGATTTGTGAGATGCTTTATCACGTATCGTAGGATCAGGATGTTTTATCTTGGGTGGTGCTTGTGACATCTAAAATCTGCGATGTGCGATGAGTCTGTAAGGCATGCAATCTCACATCATCACGTTTTCGCAATTTCAAAAAAAAAAATTATATGATATCCTCCTTTACCCTTTTGTGATGCAATGTTTTATTTGTGAAGAGAATGATTTTATTTGAAACTTATCATAATACTTAAGTTTTTTGGATTTTGCGGATTTTTTTCCTAAGTTTATAATAGTGTATTTTATTCAAAGGGAATTATAAGTGCTATTTTTTCTTCTTCTTTTTTTAAGAAGGGTCCCCATATATTTAGTTTTATTACTAATACTAAATAAAAAGGGGGGTTGTTGTTGGGCAAAACAATTGGCGATTCACTAGGAAGAACCAATTATCTTTGATTATCTTTTGAATTTTCTAAAACTTCCAAAACAAAAAAGTTTTATGGAAAATAAAAATTTATTATAGAAATATAAAGTGTGTCATGCTCTTAGCCATTAATGATAGTTTGTTTCTTCCGTGCTAATTCTGAATATTTTCTTTCCAAAGCTAGTCATTGTATTTACATCAACCACTACTTGGTTTATAAAGATAAAAACAAAGACATCTCTGTAGATTAGTTTTAAGTATGCTCATTTTTCATAGGTAAAGCCTCTGCTGCCAGCAAGTGTTCATAGCCTTGACAGGGTTACCTGTCACCCAACAATGATCATGTATCCTACTTCGAGAAGTATACAATTTTCAAAGATAAATCCATATCCACACTTATTGATTTTGTTTTCTTTTAATTCTTAAAGAACAATGTCTTGGTTTGGTGACCAAATTTTGACAGTGCCATTCACTTGATTTATAAATTTGCTGAACAAGTTGGCTTGTGACGAGACCCCTTGTCTTTTGATTGCAACAATCTTGAGTCATTGCCCTCTTTTGGTGTGCAGTTTTGGCAATGTAAGCAAGTCATAATCTCTATGATCATGATAAGTCGGATCGTGATGAGACCTCTTATTCTTTAAGTCTATAGTGTATCATTGAATTACTCCTTGAAACTCGTAATTCCCTAGGTGGGGAGGACATCATTGGTTCCTTAAGAATAGCTCTGGATGACAATTATAGAGTTTCTGAAGACAACTTTTCTACAAAGAACCTTCGTTTCGTTATTGATGCTTTTTATGACTGATATAAAACAAATTCCCACTAAAGGTTGTCTTTTATCAAAATTCGTAAGGCTGAAACAAGTAAAAATTTTAGGCTTGTAGCATTTGACTGTATCTTTCAATAATAATGATTAATTTTCCAAATCAGTTATATTTATGCAAGCGAAAAACAAAATTTAAAAGAAACACTAATCTTTTTCGTGAAATCCAAAGGTAACAATTTACAACCCATTTTATTATGAAAATAAAGCTATAAACAATAATTTACACAAATAGAAGAGGTCATCTTCTATGGGAAGTATTTTTTAAGATTTGCCCATTAACAGGTAAAGATTCTCTTTTCCTTGCTAAATCTTGCAACATGAAAGTCGATGTACCTATAATTTCAACAATTTGGAATGGTCCAAGCCACATTCCTTGGAATTTAGAATGTTTTACTTTTTCTTCATGAGCCTTACCCCATTTCAATACTAAATCTCCAATTTGAAAATCCTTCCTAGATGCTATGTTTGAATCGAAGGAAGCCTTTACTAATGCTTGATGATGAGCATGCGTAATTTAGCCCTGTTCTCTTTGCTCTTCTAGCTTAAGGATCTACAGTTGTGTTAGTTGTAAAGATGAAGATGGTATTTCTTCAATAAATTGAACTAAGGCTAAAGAAGGAATTGCTAGATGAGTTGGGAGAACTACTTCTTTCCCATCAACAAAATTAAAGGGAGAAGTGCCAATGGAAGCTTTTTGCGTTATTCAGTCTGCCCAAAGAGCATACATCAAAGATTTGTGCCAATTTTTATGATTCTGATCAATGGTTCGCTTAATGATTTTGATTAAGGTTTTATTTGTTGATTCAGCCAACCTGTTCCCTTGTGGGTAATAATTGGTAGAATATTTAAGCTTAAAACCTCTTTTAAGTGCAAATTCAGTCATAGCATTGCTAGAAAAATATTATGCATTTTCAAACATTAAAGCAGAAGGTAAACCAAACCTGGTAACTATGAACTGATCTATGAAATCGATGATATGTTCAGCATTAGCTGTCTTGAGAGGAACTTCTTTTGCCCATTTAGTAAAATAATTTGTAGTTGTAAGGATGTACCTATGTTGTTTAGAAGAGTGAGGAACAATCTCACATATTATATCTAATCCCCATTGATCAAATGGTTGATCGATATTGACTGGTTGCAATGGAAATGATGGTTTCTTTTGTCTTCCAGTAAGAGTTTAACAAACTTGACATTTCCTTACATAGTTATGTGCATCTTTAATAGTGTAGGCCAATAGTATCCTGCACGCAAAATTTTATGTGATGTTGCATCTCTTGCATAATGTCCACCTGCTGGTCCATCATGGAGTTCCTGTGATGCTTTTTTAGCTTCATATTTCTCAAGACATCGAAGAAGAATAGAATCATAATTCATCCTAAAAAGTACATCGTTTACGAGTTGATATTGCTTGGCTTTCAATCTTAGGGCTCTTTTCTTTGTATAATTCAGGTTTGAAGGAGCATATCCATTTTTTAGATAAAAGATGATATCACCATATCTCGATTCAATATCGTTTAGGCTTACCTCATACATTTGTACCTCTTGATTATGAGATGGTATTTCATAAATAAGCGATGCTCCAACAAACATATTGCAAAAGCCTTAACCTTTTACAATATTTGCTGGCTTGATCTCAGCGTCGTATTCTTGTAGGGCACTGACCCAATTTGTTCTCTTTTCACCCATTTCTTTTTGCAATAAGAGATTTCTTACCCCTGGAAATGGCAAGTCTATTATCTTTGTATAGGTCTTAAGAAGAAAGGGTCTAAAATATTTGATCTCTTTGAAAATATCATAAGCTTGTTTCTCAATGTCAGAGTAATTTAATTTAGCCCCTTGCAAATTTGAACTAAGGAAGGCAATTGGGGCTTTAGCTTTGTCCTAATTGGTTTGCATGAGTATTGCAGCATATGACTTCTCAGAGGCAAATGTATACAAAATGAAAGGATCGGAAAAATTTGGAGTTACTAGGAATGGGGCATTAACAATCGCTTGCTTAATCAGATTGAACGCTTCATACTCTGATTGACCCCATTTAAAGAGTGAATTTTTCTTGATCATTGTTTGTAACGGTGACACAATCCTTGAGAAGTTTGGAACAAATATTTTAACAAAATGAATTTGGCCAAGGAAGGATTTCATTTCTTTCTTATTATGTGGTAAGGATGATTCGGAAATTTCCTTAATTCTATCTGGATCAATATGGATTCCAGATTTTGACACTATAAATCTAAGAAGTTTTCCTTCACTTAATGCAAAAAAGGACTTTTTTGGATTAAGTGAAATCCCATACCTTTGACAACGTTGGAAGATCTACTTTAAGTCTCTAAGGTGATTACCACATTTTTAAGAATATACTATTATGTCATCCAAGTAAATCACCACTAGTTTGTTTACTAATCCCTTAAATGCAATATCCATGGCCCTTTGAAATGTGGCGCCATCGTTAATCAGCCCAAAAGGCATCTTTTGATATGCATAAGTACCCCATTTGGTTCTGAATGTGGTTTTTAGTTCATTGTCAGGATGGGCCAAAACTTGGTTGTAGCTGGAGAAACCATCTAAAAAGGAGATTAATTCTGATCCTGCAACCGCTTGCAATATTTGTTCCATAGGAGGCAAGGGAAAATTATCTTTTTGGTAGGCTTTGTTAAGATTTCGAAAGTAAATACAAATCTGAATGTCTCTGTTTTTCTTTTTGACTGGAACCAAGTTGGAAACCCATCTAGAATGTCGAATAGAAAAATAATTTTGGCTTTCAATAATTTATTGAGCTCAGATTTTATCTGACTTTCTAGATTAGGATGAATCTTCCTCAGCTTTTGCTAGACAGGTTTTTCATCAGCCATCATCAGGATAGTATGCTGAATGATTAAAGTGTCGTAAGTCTTAAGGTCATTGTAATTACAGGAAAAGACACTTTTATACTGTTTCAGGAGCCGAACAAAAGCTATTTTTTCTTTTGGGGCTAGGCCAAGAACTAGGTTTATATTCTATGGCTTGGTATCCATTCCTAGATTTACTAATTCATAGTTCAGAGTTGAACTCTGAAGTTTTGAATTGGTAGACCTTTTAAATCTGTCTTTCAAATCATATAGGTCTTCCAACTTGACTACAATTTTTGGTATGGAATTATTGGAGCTCTCTTGTTGTAACTGCTTGTGATGTTGGTCCTCATCAATTATCTGATTAGTGTAAGATCCTTCTAATGTTAGGAAACTCACAATAATAGGTTCATCGTTAAAAATTCTCTAGTTGGTAACATTATCAGGAATGGAGGGCCTAAATATCAAATCGATTGAGAATTTGACTGGGCTATAGTCTTCTGAGGGAATGAGCTTGGAAGCTATATTAGCCAGGAGGTCAGCACTAGCATTTTGAAGTCTGGGAATGGATGAAATATTGAATGCTATAATATGCTCAGTTAGATATTGTACTAAAGATTGATAATGCTTTAAATGACTTGATAGACAATGTATAGTATTTCGTACCTGTTTAATAACAATCTCAGAGTCTCCAAAGACTTGTAGATACTTGATATCTAGTCCAATTGCCTTGTACAGCCCTTGTACTAGAGCTTCGTATTTTGCAGTGTTGTTTGTGCAATCGAACTCGAGTCTACATGTTAGCATGGTTTTATTCCCTTCTGGACTAACTAATACACATCCTACTCCTGCTCCATCATTAGACTTAGAACTGTTAAAAAATGATTTCCAAAACAAAGAGTTATTTATAGGACTATCTACAAAATTAATGCATTTAGAACTATCTATTTGAGAAAAGTTTTCTACTTGAGACAAAACATAATGTTCTAAATAAAGTGAAATATGAGCATTAAAATTTCCTAAGAAAGAGTCAACAAAATAGTTGCCAATTATATTGTTGTTGTATGCTATAGGTTCATTTTCTCCTTCCAATTCTGTCACTATGTATTTTTGGTGTCTTTCTCGCTCAACCTTTATCTGATTTGGTTTACCATTGTAAGGGAGCCACATGTGTGACCAGTCGGTCGCAAAGTATCCATGAAGCTTTTGAGACCAATCCCTACTAAGAACTAAACCATAAAATTCAGGAGTGTTTGCAACTAAAATATCAATGACTTGACATACCTTTGGATTGGATGACAACCTTGTGGTAACTTGATTTAGTTCACCAATTACCTCAACCTGCGATCGGTCCAACTGAACTATGCGTATTGCAAATTTTTGAGGTTGGACGTTTAACTTTGCACATATTGTTTTAGGCAAAATATTAGATGAAGTTTCTGAATCTACCAAACAATTATGCAAATTTTTATTGAAAGTTTCATAAGTAAGAATGAATGGGGGAGTATGGGATTTTGACCTACCTTCAATTAAAGCAATATCATTTGGGTCAACTTTATTTGCCATATTAGTTGGAGGTCTTCCCATCTCATGAGAAGCTTACAAGATTACAACAGCAAGAAGAGGTGCAATAGGTATTGCATGTAACTCTTTCAAAAGTAGTTACTGTTGATGTTTTAATTTGCTCAGTTCATGAAAAGTAATGTTAGCACTAGTCTTCTTCATGTCTTCAACAATATTATACTCCATCTCATTAGAAATAATCAGTGTTTTAGCTGGAGTTGATGAATCAGATTGGACTGGGCTTGTTTGAGTCGCTTTTGGTGATGATTTTTTACTTGCGATTTTATCCTTGGATACCGAGCTTGCGCTCTTCTATTTAGAACTAGGTTTTGGAGGATCAAGTTGATTTCTACTTCTGGTACTGGCTGGTGATGCCTCTTGAACCTATTCGTCTAGAAGAATGAAGTCCCACATTCCCTGTAGCTCTACAACTTCATCTTTATCAATAGGTTCTTCATTAGAAACTTCCTCTTCTTCTCCTTCTAATTCTACATTTGTTATAGCATTGGGAGGCTTTGAATCAGTTGAAGGATTTTTTCTATAAGGCTTGTAAGGTTTCTTAGAAGAAGTCTCTGCTACTTGTCTTTTAATGTCAACCATTTCATTAGACATGGTTTTTAAGACTTTCTGCAACCCTTCTAAATCAAATGGGTCTTTTAATTGTTTTTTCTTAGGATCATCTCTAAAAATAACCTTCTTAGATTTTCTTTCATCAACAGTTTTTTTCTTTTCAAAAGCTAAGATACGTTTTTCTACTGCTATTGCTTCTTTCATGTTTTCGGCCAATGTTGTCTTGGCAACCCTATCAACAAAGATTGTTATGTTCAATGGTAAAGTAGATATGTACCATTCACTTCAAACTTCTTCTCTAGGCTTGGAAGCAGTCGGAATTTTATTCAAAAGCTTGTTGAAATGCGAGTTAAAATCTTTTATAGGTTCTCTAAATTCAGCCTTAAGATTCGATAGATCATTGATCAATGTTGTCGTAGACCTATCATCGCTGAAATTTATCAAGAATTGCTCTTGGAAATTGTCCCAACTAGTAATGGATCTTGATGGTAATGAGAAATACCAGGATCCCGCTGCTCCTTGTAAAGTATAAGGAAAGAGTCTAACAATAATGTCTTCAATTGTAACTCCATTTAAATTTATTGATAACATAAAGATGTTTATGTGTTCTTCTGCTAGCATGCCTACTTTAGGATTAAAATTGGGCATCCATTCTTCAGGGTGAGCCGGTAATTGACTTAAGGGCGCAAGCATTGAGACTACCCCTGGATTATTCCATGGGTTTTGAGCCATCGTTGAACTACTAACAAAGGAAAGCATAGACAAAGTTCCTTGTGGTAGGGATGAGGGTGTTAAAGTTATAGTACTCTGATGGATAAAAATATGAAGTGGAGGAGTGGATGGTTGACTTTGCAATGTAGAAGTTGGAATGGATGTTGATGATGAAAGAGTCTCATTATCAGACCCTTGAGGTGACTTCCTTGCTCTTTTCCTTTTAGGTATAGGTAATTCAGTTGGATCGATACCAAACTTTTCACTCTGTAATCTGGTAAGAGGATGAGAAGGATTGTATTGCAAAGTCACACTACCTTGAGATAATTTAGACTTTTGCAGTGATATGGAAAATCCTTGAAGTTTATGGATCAAAGACTTAACTTCAAGAGGTTCGATAGTAGATATATCTGAAATGTTTGGGTTTGTGGTAGTGGTTGTTGTTTTGTCAACTTCTCTCTTAAAATTTAAAGACTTGGAATGCAATGGAGAAGTCGGGGGAGATTTTGAGGGCGATTTACTCTCAGACTGGTATTTAGGTTTAGATTTACTAGCCATTCATAGTTCGGGCCCTCCTTGTAGTGCCATATGTGTTGAAGCCCTGAAAATCGGGTCTACAACAAGGGGGATACCCACCCAGTCCGGACCTTTAAAGTAGCTACTTTTCTGTTTGGGATGGTGGGTCCAACTAGGGATAATGGGACCAATTTCCCAATTTATTTGTGATGATAAGAGTTGATGTTTTCTTTTATAAAGATTTCTAAATAGAATTCTTTTAATATAAATCTAATCTAAAACATGCAATTTTATTCTAATGAATGAAAACATTTAATTCTAAAACTATCACGGGAATTAACTTTTCACTTATGCGATCTAAAATAGTTTCTAACAACAATTAGTAATAAAGATAATTCAATTGCTACAAGAAAAGAATTCATTAAAAATGAATTGTTTCGTATAAGAAATTAGCCGAAACAATTGTTAGAAGCATATTGCATAATAATTTATTCATACATTTAAGCATAAAAATAATAGTCACCATCATACAAAAGTGCCAAATGATAACTTAAAAATTCAAGCTTTCGTATATAAACAACTGAACATAACATATTACTTGACACATAAGCAGAAATCATTAAGAGATAAAAGTACCATTGATAACAAGTCCTACTCATGAGCTTCAGCAATATAGATTT
Organism: Pinus taeda; assembly: GCA_000404065.3. Taxonomy (NCBI): domain Eukaryota; kingdom Viridiplantae; phylum Streptophyta; class Pinopsida; order Pinales; family Pinaceae; genus Pinus; species Pinus taeda. The sequence continues at coordinate 134,341 of APFE030043827.1, read as the reverse complement.
ATCTTCTCATAATTCAATATCTACTAAGAGTACAGAAATGCATTTCAGTAGTACACATTAAACACAGATATCAATAAATCTTGTTCCATTCATTCATCAAAACCTCCTTAAAGGGTGCAGAAGTGGATGTTCTGAAGAAATGTTTTTGAAAAATTTCTAGACCCCTCTCTAAATGCATGAGAGGGGTTTAAATACTACTAGCTAAAGACTAAAAACAGTTTATTACAAAAATATAGGAGGACGTTTAAATGCTTGTCCTCATCTAAGACAAAAATAAATAAATAAAATGAAACTAAAACTGTATCTGAAAACTAACTATGCATCTGTTCTCTGAGATCGCAAGCATTTAGCATAGGCTTCAAGAGTGTCAATTGGCCGACCTCCAATTTTAGTTGTCCTACAAAAACAAAATCAACAAGTGTTGGCACTATCTTTTCGACAGAATTTGTAAGGCATTTCAGAGTCATACATTGGCTGTGTGGTTTAACCAAATATTGCCAATAAATGTCCTAATTCAACTTGGTTAAATTCTTGATTGACTCTGCCTTTTCTTCAGCTTTCTGTCCCCAGCATGTCTGTAGTTGTTTTGCCTTTGGGAGAAATCCCGACGTGGTTTCTAATATCAGGTTTTCTCTATGCAGATTTTCATTAACACAATCAATGAAATTACTCGCTGTCGTTGCTGCTTCTTCCGTTGCCTATTATGCCTTTTTTATCTATGCATCCCACTTATTGAATAACATTTCTTTATGGGATTCATTGATCTTGAGTAACCCTACTCTCTTGCTTTCCTCTGATTCCTACCAATTCAAATAATTAGAATTTTTCTTATCAATTAAATCATAATCGAGTCACAAATGCACAACTTAATTTGTGATTTTGTTTCTCATCTTGCAATGGGAGCTCCATTGCGATATTCTTTCGCAGAGTGCCTCTTGCTGTTGCAAGAGTTGGTCATTCAAGGCAAGGGCTTCTGATACAAATTCTATAACTTTGGGGTCATCTTTATGCATTTCTAACATGGCCTGTAATTGATGTTCCTTTTCGGCCAAACTGCTTTGATACCCCAGCTGCATCTGTTGAAAGTCCTGTTGTAATTTTTCCAATTTTTCTTCTACTTCTTGGTTAGCGTTGGCCTACTGCAACTGTTGTTGCAAAAACATAATTTTTTTCTTCTTTATCCTTAAGCAATAGTTGTACTTCGGATGCTTTATCAATAGTATCAGAAGCATAGGGTCCTGCAATTTGGGGTAACTTAGTCAAATTTTCTGTAGGATCAGTGGTAGGGTCTTGCCAAAGGACATCTAGTTGCTCTGCCTCAGGTGAGAGCACACTATCTAATTTCCTTTTCTTTCTTTGTCATCTTATCACTGCTTTGTGATGTGGATTGTAAAATACATCTAGAGGAGGAGTCTCCTCTATCTTTAGCATGATTTCAGATGATGGGGCTATGGGAATATACTCCATTTCTGGAGCATTGATGATTGTTTCAATGACCATTTCTGTCATTGTCTGTGTTGTATTCTCAGGTGTCTTCATGTTTTGCTCTTCTGTATTGATCAATTCATTAAATGTTTCCCACTCTTTCTCCAGCTCAATTCTCACTAGCTTTGGTGGCTGGATGAGGGGAGTGGGAACCTTCACCTGTGGTGTCGACAAAACTTGTTGCTCTGGGTGCTCTTTAGATTGGGAAGTATGCCTGACTGACCCTTCACTTTTATTATGGTCACTGTCTAACTGTTTGGACCATTCTGGTGATTCTTTTGCAGACTTAGACTTGGACTTGGAATTGTCTCTCCTCGAGCTTCCACTTATAGTGATGCTAGAAGTGGACTCATTTATTGGTTCTAAGCGCAACTTGTCCAAGGGGATGTTTGCTAATCTCTGCTCTCTGTAGAGTTTGAACTCTTGGAATTCTACTGGGCCGAATTGAATTTGGGCCATGTGAAAAATTTCTTTAAGTGTGCTCTTCTACTGGAAGATGTCATCAAAGAGATCATCTTCTTTAGTGAATACCTTTATTTTGACAGCCATAGTAAAAAAAAATTATTACATAAAAGGGATCAAACTGTCTCCCTGGAAATTTAAATAGTCGTAGACTCAACATGTTGTCTACTTCTTTGAAAGCATAACCTAAATCAAACAGCGAAAAGGCCCCACAAGCCAAAGGGAATTGTGGCCAGATGGATTTTTTCTTGCCTTTCAATTCTTTGCTCATTCCTCCAACCCCGCAGGTTTGGTAGGCTATTTCATGGTCCATTAGCTTATCAGGAACATACAAGGGAAGCACATGAGGGGAAGCAATGCTTCCAAATACTCTGATATAAGTGAAAAACTCTTCTCCGAACCATCTTCCAACAGGGAGAATATCAACTTCAGCTTTGAGGGAAAATCTTAGGGCATCTTTATTATACAATATTCTATGAAGGGGTAACATAACTCCATGAAAAATTCTATAAAAATATGGGGTAAACTCGGAATCCCACAATTCCTTATGGTAGACTTGAATGGGCAAGGGATTCTGTATAGTCCACTACCAACCCATGAGAGGAAATCTAGAAACCGAACAAACTGCATCCATAACATAAGCAGCTAAAAAGAAAGGAGGATAAATCCCCTGAGAGGGAGTTCTTTTAGACCGGTAATTCCAAATAGCTAAGGCTAAATTATCAGACAATATCTGGGGCCAATCCATAATAGTGGCATTGGTGGCCGCATCTAATAGGGGTAACCACTTGGATGAAAACTTGTTGATATCAGGCCTTCCAAATAGCCTACATAGCATAGCAGCATCAAAAAAATACGTGGAGGAGAGGGAACCAGTACTATACATACCATATTTGTCCTTTTTCAATGGATCTTCCTTTGCTGACCATCTTTTGGTGCATTCTGCCAGATCTTCGTTCTCTTTGGTGAATTTCTCAACAAACTACTTGTTGTAGCTAGCCTGCGGCTTTGGTAAATGATACATAAGTCTTAAATCATATGGGGTAAATGACCCAATAAGCTCCTGGCTCCAAGACTTGAATTGCCTATCTATTATATCAATTTTGTCTAATACCCACTTGACCATGTCTATATAGGGAAGTATCTTAGGCCTTGCTACATGCGATGTAGGAATGAGAATGAAAGTTCAGTAAGTGATGCTTTAGATGACCCGCATGCATCTGTTGTAACTGTAACTTCCATAACTCTGGGGTTTTCTTCTTCTAGCAGACTATACATGCCTTCCCAAGTGGATATGCTAGCTTCTCTAGTACATTTGGTGTCTGTTAATAAGGGCATCATCTCTGTTTTCTCAGTAACCGAAGCTTTTCCCTTCTTCCGCATTGCATTCTGCACACTGCTCTGTATATTATTCTACTTGCCGCTACTGGAAGTTTACAAGTAAGGAACGAATAATGGTAAGAGATAAGGTGATGGGAAAGCTCTTAATTTTGAAATCATATTAAATATATCACCCTACGTGAAAAAAACTTTCGATTAGGTCTAAATCTTTTCTCATAAATGACCATCAATAAACCACTAAGTTGACATTAATGCCCATAACCTGGTATCATATTACGAGAAATATTTCATTGAACAATGAGCCCTGTTGATCTGCAATAAAGCGATTTTGTGATTGCATCACAATATCACAGATTTCTATATTGCTAATCCTTTTTGTTAACAATCACTTATTTCTTTATGTGACTGCGACATAGACAATTTTAGGGGCGAATGTTCGCCCTTTGGCGAAATTAAGGGGTTTTAAATTTTTAGTGGGCAAATATTTTGTATCATAGTACATTTTTACAAATCACTTCAAATAGCCCACCTTATTTTAAGGGAGAGGGTAAAAAAGGTAAATTTAGCCCTTGAAATTAGGAGTTACAACCTTCCATTCGCCCCATTTTCAAGAATAGGTTTTATTTAAGTGAATCCATTCGCCCATTTTCAAGAATAGGTTTTATTTAAGTGAATC
>APFE030043827.1:113611-127059 GCA_000404065.3 Pinus taeda | reverse complement strand
CCCTACCTAGAAGAAGTTTAAACAAATACTTCATAACATCAAAGAAAGGAAGGAGATCAAGAACTGAAGGACCCATGAAGAAGAATTTACTGATGAACGAAAGAGTCCCTAGTTAAGAGGGAGCTCTGACAGGTACCTGATCAAGATGGAGTTTTGGATCAACCTTGATTACAAAGGAGTGACAATTATGTTTCTCCATTTAATGTATCATGCACTAGAACATGACTACCAGTAGTAAATCTAGATGAAGGCCACGAATGGAAATGTAGACATAACATCATTGTCTTCACTTAGGAAGAAAGAATGGGAGGATTGGGTAATCATATGGCATATGATACTCTTTGAGGATGTGTAGAGCATCCAAGACAAGAGTAGGCAAGAAGATCGATATTCTTTGACGACAAGGAACCCAAGACAAGAATAGTCCTAGAAGGTCATACTCAGTGAACATCCGGGTGGGTATGTACCTTGAAAGACAACGAATAAGGTGTCTATAAGTCAATGGTCTTGCCAACATTATGCTTTAATCTATTGAGAGATAGAGTTGTTAGTCAAGGCCTTGTTGTGGAAACAATGTTGGTTATTATGATTCTATAACAAATGGATTGCAAATTTGGTTTCTATTATGTGAATTCTTCGGAAATTGAAACATAGCCAAACACCTTGTAGTTTTGTATAAATACCTCCCTAATTAAGAGGGACTGCTAAAGGAAATGTAACTAGGTTCATTCTTCATAAATGTACTTTTTATATTTGTATTTATTCAAGAAAAGAAATATTATTTTTATAGTATATGTCAATGCGTTTGTTGCTCATTAAAATAGGTCTAGCACAAGTTAAAGTGCTATAGGTGAGTCAAATAGTCAAAAGAAAATGTTGAAGACCTTAAGGGCATGTTGCACCATGTATATGTTTGTATAGAAGTCAAATAATACGCCTCCAAGAAAATTCAAGTCCCCTCCTATGCAAAGTAACCATCAAAGAGTCTCCTTCAAGCATGTGACACCACCAAAGAAACCATCTGAAGTAAGCATAACAAGTCGGTTTGCAAGCAGTCGACATGTTGACCTTCTAGTCAGTCTAAAAGGAGGGACAATCCTCTATAAATAGAGGTTTTCCACTCCATTACAACGTCAACCAAGAAGCTCTGAAATTTGTGAAGACAAGAGGCTAGAGAAAGGGTAACGAAGGATGAAGAAGAGGTCTCCTAGTGCAACGAAGGAAGGAGGAGAAAAGTTGAAGTGAAGAGGATTGTTTCTAGGGCTAGAAATAGTCACACATGCAAAGAAAGGGTGGTCAAGTTTGTAGGTATGACAGCAGGGTCAAACAATCCATAAACTAGTGTTGATTGGGTTTGAAACTAGGCCTACAAGGCCTCCTAAGTCAAGTGAAAAAGCCTATCTCTCTAGTGTTAAAATGACCCCTATTCTCTAGGGTACCTCTCACAGGTGCGAGAATTAAGGTTGTAGTGTTGTCACACTAAGGAAGGACGAAGTGCCAGGGAACGAAGTGTTGGAAGGAGGTGAACAAAGTACCAAGAAAACATAGTGCAGAGGAAAGGAAGGACTTGAATTATGCTTGGAGGATCTTCTAGTCAAGGGTCTAGGGTTTGGCATTGATCAAGAAAGAAGCTTCAATAAGAGAAAAATTACCAAAGGGTTTTCCTCTCAAGAGAAGAGAGCTTTTGGCCCTAACAAAGAGACAACATCTTGTGTTCTTGTTCTTATTTTTTTGGTAGTAGTTTGATGAAGTACACACATATGCATTAATAAGAAGAAGAAGATTAAGCTAACAAGAAAAGTAAAAAGACTCCAAAAATTGCTATCAATTTAAGAAGAATCACACTACATAGAATTTCCCTAGATTCTTCAACAAGGACCTTGGTGTTGAAAATAACAACAAGAAATGATAAAAATAGAGTCCATAAATTCCAATTTTAATTTGTCCTTGAATTAAAATTGTGAATTAAAATTGAATTTAGTCTCACCAGCTGCTTGGAAATAATTAATTAATTCATTATGGATTAATTAGTTGGAGAAATTCAAGTTAGAAGTCTTTCTGAAGTCATGCAAGATTTATCCCTTAAATTAAGGAGATTATACCTTAATTAAGGAGATAAGATTGAGTTATATTTGAGTTGTAATTAGTTAGCTAAGTTTACTAAGTTAAGTCCAGTTAAATTAGTTCCAAACTGTTTGGGAACTAATTGTGAGTTATCAGTCAGTTGATGCATGCATGCACTCAACCAATGTACTCCAGATAACTGAAGTTTCCCTCATCAGAAACTCATGCATGTCTATTATGAAAAAAACCTAGTTGAGCTAAATGTCAAGGACAATGTACTATCAACTGCATGTGTTTTCCTATAAAGGAATCTCATGCATGCATTCAAGGTAAGGTTCCTTGAGGATTGCGCAGTTCATACAGGGTATGAGATCAGTGTGAGAGATTAGTTTACCACTTGGTTGGAGAAGATCATCCCAGAGGAACAACGCAAGGAAATAGAAGCTTTGAGGGCAGAGAAGGCTTGTGAGAAGATTTGATTGCCTGTGAGCATCTAGGAGGATTGTACTGAGAGCTGACTAGTTGTGAGAGCTAAGGCTGTGTATAATTTTGATGTATTTCCACCTTGTATGATAATACAAATAGTGGGGTTTTTAGCTAAGGCTTTCCCCAAAGTATTTTCATGTGTATTATGCATTGATTCTTCTTCTTCTCGTTATATGTGTTCAACTTGATCTTGCTCAATTTTAAGCTTCCACAAATTGATAGTAGAAGTAGATTATAGTATTTTGCTTTGGTATATTGCATTATCGGGTTAATCTACAGTCAGATTTTCTACATGATCTTAGTGCAAGATTTGTAGAGAATTTGTAGAATTTCTACATGGTATTAGAGCTGGCTGATCTATAGAGAAATTTCTACATGGTATCAAAGCCAAGTTTATCGAAGCTATGAATAGTATACGGAGAAGATAATTCAAACTTTGAAGTTCGGGGTTGCAGGTGCAAATCGAATTCTTATCATACTTCAAGGTTGGCCAAAGGTGTTATATGGCTTGAGACTCGAGTATGCCTTGAAAGGTAGCTTGAATTACATAGCATGGAAATATCACATGGAGGCTGTATTAGAAGATAATGGTTTAAAGGGTTTCATTGATTAAGAAATCCCAAAGCAAGCTTCAACTAATGCACAAGAGTTGGCTGAGTGGAAGAAGTGTGTGGCGAAGGAGAGATGGATCATCTTTGAGGGAGTTAGAGACCATATTGTCTTGAGTCTTCATGGGAAGGATAATCCATATTCAATGTGGAATACATTGAAGGACCTCTACCAGAACAGTTGCGACCAGAGGAAATTGGTGCTTAAGGATAAGCTTTGAAGAATAAAGATGGAGAAGGGCGATACTATTTCCACATATCTAAACAAGCTCACCACCTGCAAAGATGAGCTTGGTACTGTGGGAATAATTACTACTGATGATGATATGGTGAACCTTGCTCTCCTTGGCCTTCCAAAGAGCTAGAATAGCTACCAGGACTCTATGAATGGAAGTGAGAAACTGCTGGATTGGGAACGACTGTGGCCGAATCTAATTCAGGAGGAGATCAAGAGGAGCACTCGAGATGGTTCTTCATCCAAGGATGATGATGAAGAAAATATGGCCTTAGCAAGTAAGGAAAGGGAAGGGGAAGGCTTTCCATTCCAAATCAAATTCTTCTCATGGAGGGAAGAAGGGTGCCAAGTCTAAAGTGATATGCTTTAATTGTCACGAGATGGGACATTATGTGACTAATTGCCCATCGAAGAAGTCCAATAAGGGATCCTCGAAAGGATTGGAAGGTGAGGCATTTGCCTCTTAGTTTGAAATGGATATTACCCTCATCGAATGCATGGTGTCATCGACGATGGGTTGTGTCTGGTATCTTGACAGTGAAGTTTCATTCCACATGACCAATGATAAAATTTTATTTAGTGCCTTGGAGGAGAAAAACCTCAAGATGCGCATAGAGATGGGTGACAATGGAAAGTATGGTATTTCAGGAGTGGGCATGATTGGTTTTTAGAGGGAGCTTGGACCTCCTCTCACCTTGACAGATGTGAAGTATGTGCCTGGAATGAAGAAGAACTTGGTATCAGTCACAATGTTGGAGGACAAAGGCTACAATGTTGTCTTCAGTAAAGGAAAGGTGTTCCTTAGACACATTACCACGAGATAGGTGGAATATATCGGTTCATGAGTTAAGAACCTATATGTTCTTGAGGTTCAAGATTCATGAAAAGACTTGAGGAGTAAGGAAAATGTTAGAGACTTGGTGGTTGAGAGGGAGAGTAAATTACCTCTCAACATGCAACCCTAGAAGAAGTCTCAGACAATTGTGGAGGAGCCACAATTGGAGAAGCAGAGAGGAGACTGAGTGAAGAGATCCACTTATGTAGATACCTCCATTAGGGGGAATTTCTATCCAAGTGTGCAGAGGGATCACATGCAGCCATACCTCCAGGTGTGAGGTGGGGCGATGTGAAGTGATAGGCTCAAGAAGTCTGAAATTGGGTAGGGTCCATTGAGAGGTTTCATCTCATGGATCACACCTTGCTACGAGAGCCCAAAGTACATAGTAGCGGGAGCAATCAATGGTATTGATGCAATCACAGATCAAAGTGACAGAGGCTAGACTATTCAGATACTAAAGAGCATAGAGAAGGATTGACAACAGTGCAAAAAGGTAGAGTTAGCAGAAGCGCAAAGTTTTCAGTTGAAAAAGGCAATAACAATCAGAGACTTTGATGATAGATGCATCATACTGATTCATGTTGCATGTTTTGTTGTTTCTAGAGTTGTTGGAGCAACAACACTAGAGAGAAGTGTTGCATGCATAACATTCCAAAGGATCACGATTGGGATCGAGTTGAATTCCTTTCTTGTTGAGAGGGAGTTTTGAAAATAGCAACAAGAAATGATAAAAATAGAATCCATAAATTCCAATTTTAATTTTTCCTTGAATTAAAATTGTGAATTAAAATCGAATTTAGTGTCACCAGTTGCTTGGAAATAATTAATTAATTCATTATGGATTAATTAGCTAGAGGAATTCAAGTCAGAAGTCTTTCTGAAGTCAGGCAAGAGTTATGCCTTAAATTAAGGAGATTATCCCTTAATTAAGGAGATAACATTGAGTTATATTTGAGTTGTAATTAGTTAGCTCAATTTATTGAGTTAAGTCTAGTTAAATTAGTTCCAAACTGTTTGAGGAACTAATTGTGAGTTATCAACCAGTTGATGCATGCATGCACTCAACCAGTGTACTCCAAATAACTGAAGATTCCCTCATCAGAAACTCATGCATGTCTATTCTGAGAAAGACCCAGTTGAGCTAAATTTCAAGGATAATGTGCTATGAGTTGCATGTGTTTTCTTATAAAGGAAACTCATGCATGCAATCAAGATAATGTTCCTTGAGGATTTTGCAGTTCATACAAGGTGTGAGATCAGTGTGAGAGATCAGTTTTCCACTTGGTTGGAGAAGATCATCCCAAAGGAACAACACAAGGAGATAGGAGCTTGGAGGGTAGAGGAGAAGGCTTATGAGAAGCTTTGATTGCTTATGAGCATCCAAGAGGATTGTACTGAGATCTGGATGGTTGTGAGAGCTAAGGCTTTGTATAATTCTGATGTATTTCCACCTTGTATGATAATACAGATAGTGGGGTTTTTAGCTGAGGCTTTCCCCAAAGTATTTTCATGTGTATTTTGCATTGATTCTTCTTCTTCTGGTTATATGTGTTCAGCTCGATCTTACTCAATCTTAAGCTTCCGCAAATTGAAAGTAGAAGTAGATTATAGTATTTTGCTTTGGTATATTGCATTATCGGGTTAATCTACAATCAGATTTTCTACATGATCTTAGTGTGAGATTTGTAGAAAATTTGCAGAATTTCTAAATGGTATCGGAGCTAGCTGATCTATAGAGAAATTTCTACACTTGGGCTAGCCCCTTACCTCCTCCTCCGCTCATGGTCTATGGACCTAGGTACCTGGCGGTGTATTCATGGTTAGAGCCACGAGATGGTTACATTGGTGGGTAGTTTCAATTTATGCCTTCATGGGATTGGGCTAGGGCCTAGCCCTTTTCCCCTTGTCCATGGTCCCGTGGAGTTAGGGTGGCCTGGCGCTAGGGCCTAGCCCAACCCCCCATGCCAAATGCGCCACTCTTTCACATTAAATATATGTGGCCCAACCCATATCACAAGAAACATATGGTGGCTTGCTGGTGAGGCCTGCGGTTTGTGTGGAATAGGTCTTGGTTTTGAATCCCTGGAGTTGTAATTCAACCTTAACCAATTTTTTGTGGCCACTAAGGTGCCACATGGCAACCTCTGGTTGGGCCACATGGCATCCTCTGGTTGGTCCACTTCAAACAAGTCATCCTTCAATAAAAATCTGCCAACTCACAACCAATACGAACTTGCTAAGTGTCACGCTGCCATTAACCCATGGAACATAGTCACCCTACCAAGTCAGCAGACCCAATCAGTTGTATGGATTGCTAACTAGGCAACCTGCACACTGCCTTTTTTTTAAATTAGTTGTTTATGAAGTCGACCAGAACTTGTTTCTAGGAGCATACGACATCTGTTTTCCGCAGAACAAGTTGCACTGGATTCAAAATGATGATATCTATCCAGTAGTTCCATTTTTGAGCATATTTTTAATCAAACAGATCACTTAGTTTGGGGATCCTATGAGAATATGTACTCCTCTTATAGAAACATGAGGGCCTATTAGGACTATGGTGGTCTTCTCCTCATCCTTCTACAGAAAAATTCATTTAGTATTAGTCTTTTGCTTCTTCTTGTATATCATAAATTCTTTGACTCCAATCTTTGTCATTGAAGGGGAATCATCCTCACTTGGCCTCTTGTCCCTTTTTCTTGAGGTACTAGAATCTGTGAGGTAGTTGTTTGGTCAATTTAGTGTGATCTAAATTGCTATTTAAAATGTCAACCCGGGGTTTGTAAACTGACGAAGTGAAGTGTACTATATGTACTAGATAACCATTTCCTTAGGCTTTTGTCATTTTAAACTTTTTAGTTTGTTTTTGGATTTTATTCTTCCATAATGTGTGATGGTGAGAATGAAAGTGAAGTATGGAGTGTGGGTGGTGATGGTTTCTAAACTCGAAAGTGCTCAAAAGAAAGCTTTACCATAACTAAAATGAAATCAATTCTTAAGAGAAAATAAATGCATCAAATAGTGAAGTAATGACAATGGCCCAGTATCCTTGCTGCCGAAAATGAAAAGAAAGAAAAAAACTTGAAAAACAACTCAAACTTAAAGCAAAGCAGTTAATTCACACTACTTTAACTTTTTAGATCCTTTTCCCTTTGGCTCAATCTACCTGGTGGGAAATAATCATAAACAAGTTAAGCAATATGATATTTAACTGTTCAAGAAAGTAAATTGCATAAAAGAAACTAATCACACTACTTGAATTCTTCAAATCCTTTACCCTTCAGCTCTATCTACCTTGGGGAAGTAATCATGAACATGTCAAGCAATATGATATCTAAATGTAAATTGCATAAAAGAACTAATCACACTGCTTAAACTCTTCTAGTCCTTTACCATTCAGCTCAATCTACTTTATGGAAAGCAACCATGAGTAAGCAATATGACAACTAAATCATACTACAGTTAGTAATATTCTAATTCTTTGCTGATATAGTCATTTAACCACAGAAAGAAATCATAAATTGATGAGCAGTATGATATCTAACTAGCAGAAAAAGAAATAAGCAAATCACAACTTGAAAAGGACAATGCTGAATTTAAACTCCAGAAAATAAAAGTTAGCAGGAAGGACAAGATGATCTCATATGCCAAAAGTTATCAAAAAGATAAAAAATTGTCCGGGCTACCTAAAAGAACCTACAGAAAAGCACTGATTAGTTTACAGCTCTAAGAAAACAAAGGTGAAGATATGAACAGCAAAAACATAAACAACATATTATGTACAAGCTAATGATAAAAACAAAAACATAATGAAACTAAATAAACACTTTACAAGGCTTCAGCGTGCAGGGGCCCTCTGCCACTTCAGCCAATCAAATAATCACACGGCTAACTTCAGAAAAGTCTTCTCATGTATTAAAACAACAGCATATAAAACAGTGGGGTGATAAGATAACCAATAGCGCGGAATTACATAAACAGTTCAAGGTTCATACATATCAAAAATCTCCTTCACAGCGTTCAATGACGCGTTATTTATAATGCAAAAATACTATAGCTAACTAACAACTTCTACACTATTAATTGCGTTGCCATAGACACGTATATCTCTTCAGCCGAGATCTAGTGTAACTGTCGTCATGTTTCTTAAATCTTCATAGTGGTTGGTTGTTAGATTCATGTTTCAGGAACGATCTCCTGGTGTGTTGGTGCCTTCGTGAGCTGAGGACTATGCCACGTATCATTCACGTGCCCAAAATAGTGACATGCCACTACTGAACTCTTTGGATGGCCTTGTCTTTGACTTTGGTTGAATGCGGCCTCTCATGGGTGATTTGGCCGATTTGAAGGGACACGTTCCATGTATCCGCCACCTGGAGCTTGCCCATGTAGCTCGTTTCTTCAGAGGACACCTGGAGCACAGCCTTTAACAAAATAGCTGCGGAATCTTGTGCTAGTTGCGGAAACCTGTGCTAGCTGCGGAAACTGACAAGTTTCCGCAGCTGCATGAACAAAAAACTAAACCAAACAATAGTCATAAGTATAGTCAAAAAACCATATAAACAATCCCTTTTAGACTATAATGCAATGATTTAACAACTGGATGAATGAAGTGAGTGGAGAATGAAGGCTAAGAGGGTGTATAGGAAGGTGCAGGTTTGAGGCTCAACAACTGTGCTTTGAACTTCTTAGTGCTGATTGTCGGATTGATTTTAACTTTTGGACTGGTAACAGCGCTTTCCTTTAACTGTTTTGTTGTTAAATTGTAAATCACTGCCTGCTTTCTTCTTCGTGCTTTAGCATCATTGATTCTTACAAAATAAAATCAAAGTGTCATATATACAAACATTCTATGTACAAGAAATAACGCCGCATATTCTTTTTAATCAAAAAGGATCATTATAGTGCTTTAGCATTCGACCATTTACAGGGCCTTCTTCATCTGTGCTTCCATCTAGAGATCTGAGAAAATATGTATTATTGCCTTGCACAGCACTGATAATGTATGGACCTTTCCACAAAAAATCGAATTTTGCATGTTTGCCCTTGTCCTCTCTTCGTGAATCTCATCTTAGAACTTTGCTACCCACCCAGAAATATTCTGCTTTGGCCTTCTTATCAAACATCTTTTTGAGTTTTTCTTGCAGCATTTCAGCTCTGTCGTAGACTTGCGCTCTGGTTTGCTGAAGATGAATGGTTTGATTAACTCTTCTCTGCATGTCATTTGGTTCAGCCTGAATCTCCTGCAACAGTTTAATAGTAAGAATGCCCAAAGATGAAGGAAATTTGGCTTCCATACCATATACTAGTTCATAAGGGCTCATCCCAATGGATTTCTTGGTGGAAAGTCTGTCTGCCCACAGAGCATTTATGAGCTTCCTATGCCAGTTCTTTTTGTTTTCCTCCACCAATTTCTTTATGATATTGATGAGGCTTTTGTTGGAAGATTTGGCAAAGCCATTACCTTGAGGGTAGTAAGCTGTGGAGTGGCCCAAGGTAATGTGGTATTTATGGCAGAAGTTGATCATCTTTTTGGATTTGAAAGCAGCAGCATTGTCAGTGATGATTTTCTCAGGGCAGGCGAATCTGGAAAGGATATTGCTCTCAAGGAATTGGATAATGGTGGAGTCATTGGCTTGCCTACATGGAATGGCTTCAATCCACTTAGTGAAATAATCGGTGGCTGTTAAAATCCACATGTGCTGGCCTGAGGAAGAGGGATGAATTTCTCCAATGAAGTTGAGACCCCATTGTTGAAAAGGTTTCTCAGTTGAAATGGGCTTAAGGGGCAAGGGCAGTAATTTTCTTTTTCCTTCAAAGATTTGGCATTTGTGACATGAGACAGCAAACTTCTTGACATCTACAAAAAGAGAGGGCCAATAATAACCAGCCCTTAAAATCTTGTCAGCAGCGGATTTCCAGTATAAGTGTCCTCCACAGTCCCTTGCATGGAATTGTTTCATGATGCTGTTAGTTTCATTCATAGTCAAACAGTTAAGAAAAATACCTTCATGATTTTTCCAAAACAAAGCACCATCTATGACACAAAATTTTGATGATTTCATCCTTAAAAATCTTTTCTTGGCTTTGGATAATCCTGGGGGAGCACACAGGTTTAACAATACAAAGAAAATATCAACATACCATGGGGATTGCAGGAAGGTTTCACTGATCTGTGGAGTCACCAGCTCCGATTCATTGTCCAGTTGATTAATGTCTAAGGCTTGGAAGTTTGTTTCGGACATTAGTTTGGCTAAACCTTGTCCTTTTATTAGCTTGGTGGGTTTTATCTCAATGTCGTATTCAAGGATGCTGGAAATCCACTTGCCTCTTTTGCCTTCTAGTCCCTCTTGAGTTAATATATCCTTTACAACAGCGTCAGGGACATAGGCAATCACATGGGAGTATAAGATGTAAATTCTGAAATCTTTGATGGCTTTGACCAGGGCATAAGCCTGCTTTTCCATAATCTAATATTTCAAGGGTGCATCTCTCAAAGCTCGGCTGAAGAAAGAAATTGGCTTTTCATTACCTTGATCATCTTTTTGCAGAAGGACAACAACTATAGAGTGTTCAGATGCAAAGGAAAAAATGATAAAGTCTCTGTCGAATTGAGGACTGGTGAGGACAGACATTTGAGTTAAGGCATTTTTTATACTCTCAAAAGCCTGCTTGGTTTCAAGAGACCATTTTACCTTGGCATCCTTCTTCAACATGTTCCTTAATAGCCTTATTAGCTCGGCTAGGTTTGGGATAAATCTCCTTAGGAAATTGATCTTCCCAAGGAATGCTTGCAGTTCTTTTATGTTTCTTGGATAGGGGATTTGAAGGATATCTTGAATTCTTTCCGGGTCAATTCTAATTTCATCTTTTGATATGGTATGGCCTAGAAGCTTGCCTTCCTTGAGGGCAAACAGGGACTTCTTAGGATTTAAGGAAATGCCTTATTTCCTGCATGTCATGAAAATTTGCCTTAAGTGCTTAAGGTGCTCTTGGTCAGATTTGGAGAATGGGGTCAGGTCATCAAGGTAAACTACGAGGAAATCATGTATCTCCTTGGCAAATGCAATATCCATTGCCCTTTGAAAGGTAGCACCAGTGTTTTTTAGTCCGAAAGACATTTTAACGTACTTAAATGTTCCCCACGGTGTGGTAAAGGCTGTCTTGTCCTGGTCATCCAGGTGAACAAGTATTTGTTTAAATCCTGAAAATCCATCTAGTAAAGAAATTCTAGAGGAACCCACTACTCTTTGCAAGATATGGTCCATTTTGGGAAATGGGTAGTGGTCTTTTAGAGAGACCTGGTTTAAATTTCTCAAGTCTACACACAGTCTTATCTCTCCTGTTTTTTTGCTAGTGGGAACTAAATTGGATACCCATTCAGAGAATCTTATGGGTGCAATGATACCTACTTCAAACATTCTCTTTATTTCTTTTTCAATCAAGGGAAGAAGCATGGGATTGATTCTTTTAAGTTTCTGTTTGAACAATTTTTGATTTGGTTTTAAGGGAATGGTATGTTGGATCACTGAGGTGTCATAGGACTTTAAGTCCTCATAACTCCAAGCAAATACATCTTGGAATTCTTTGAACAAATCCACGTATTTCGGTTTTTGATCAGGGGGCAGATTTTTGGGCAACTTAATCATTCTGGGCTGCTCTGCTGTTCCTATGTTGTGTTCTTCTATAGCAGCATTTAGAGGCTCCATTTTTGGCTTTTTGGGCACATCATTGTCATCAAACATGTCTTCTAATGGAGTGAGGCTGGCAGGTAGAAAATTACTCTTTAGATCAATAAACTCATCCTATGCTTTGGCTGTTTCCTCTAAACACATTTGTTTCAACTGCTCTATGTTTGCGTTGTCAAACACAGTTGGGTTAAGGATTTGTTTAGCTGTTTCAGCTGTTAGAGCCTGCTGATTTTCTTCTGTTAGATGTTGGGAATCGTTCATGGCATCCATGTCAATGTTTGTGTTGGAAAATTCGCCCTCGAGAGTGAGGAAATTGTTAATCTGGGCATCATTTTGAAACACCTGCCAATCCTTAACATTGTTAGGGACCGAAGGTCTGTGTTTTATTTCAGCGATGAAATAGTGATTTGGTTCAAAGGGCAGCTTGCATGTGCTAGCAAAAGTTGTTAGACTGTGGGCATGAATATTATGATCTCTTGAAACTTTGGCAAGCTTGAATCTGTTGAAGGAATTGAGTATTTCGGTGGTAGCAGCCCTGTAAGCTCTCATTCTACTGTCATTAGTAACAAAGTTACCTTTCATTTGTTGTATAATCAAATCAGAGTCACCTAGAATGGACACTTCTGTAGCTCCTAGGACTTTGAGCAGTTTAAGGCCTAAGAGAAGAGCTTCATACTCTGCCATGTTGTTTGTACATCTGAAATTTAGTCTATAGGCATGGCCCTTCTGCGTGATTATCATGTGTATTGTAAATCCATACTCCTGCCCCTGCTCCTAACTTGTTGACAGAACCATCAAACTCTAAATACCATGTGTTTTCTTGTTTGAGGTTTGTATTGAGGGTTTCAGTTATTTGAGGATTGGGCAGACTTACAATTTCTGTTTCAGGACGTTTTTCTTGCTGTTTGCTGGTTGCCCTGACTGTTGTGACAATTTCATGGGTTTTGGCAACCGATTCCTCATTGATGTATGTTTCTTGTTCTAAAGATAACGACTTATCATCAGTTGGAGGACTGGTGTTATCATTAAATAAAATAAAAGAATCCATATAAGAATGGATTGAGTAAATTGGAAAATTTTGGGGCTTTTCCTCACTACTTACCACATACTTCATTAATGTTTCTCTATACAGTCTCTTTGGTTGCCCACAGACAGATATAGTGGCATAAGAGAGGTCGAGTTGAAGGGATCCTTGCAGTTTTGCTCCCCACGATCTGGATAGGAGCATGCCATATTTTGTGGGAATGTCAGCAACTACTACGTCCATTAGGATTGTCTTATTGGGGAATTGGACTAGAGACACACAAAGGTCTTTAATCAAGCTTAGACATTTGACTTGACTTGAGTCAAAGGAATATAGATCTTTGTATGGTCTTGTGACATCGAGGTTCAACCTTTCCATTACAGCTTTGGGCATAAGGTTATGTGAGGCACCTGAGTCAAACATAACATTATGCAATATTTTGTCATGTATGTGTAGACTGACATAAAAAGGTGGAACAGGTCCATATGTTGATTTTCCGTTA
>APFE030043827.1:29902-113261 GCA_000404065.3 Pinus taeda | reverse complement strand
GTTTTCCAATCTCTGCTTCTAAACTGAATGGTTTTTCCAATGGGTTCTTGGCGTTGATAGCAGCAGATTTCTCTTTTTTCAGGCATACTCTCTATGTTTTCTTTTGGAATGTCAGCGTTATGATGAATGACAATTTGTGGTATTTCTGCTTTGGGAGGATTTTTTAGAGTGCCGTTCAGATTTTCTTTTGGGGAGGAAGGAGGTAGAGGCTGATCAATAGGAGGCTGTGTATCTGTTACATCCTCCACAGTTACCTGATGCGAGTTTGGGACAGAGCTATTAGCCGGATTTGTTATGGTGATATTGTCTTTAATTTTGTTGGGCTGTTTGCTATCTTTTGTTCTGCTAGATGGAGGGACATCAATGGTCCTTGTTCTCAGCGTATATTGTTTGTGTACTTCATATACAACAGTATCATAACCTTGTTTAAAATCGAAAGACTCTCCCGACTTAGTCCGAAATTGTTTTTCATCAGGGTAGTCTCGGTCCTCTTCAGTGAGAAAGATTTGTTGTTCATTTTCTGAATCTATCAGGTTCATGTGAGTCCCATCTGTGGGCTCACTGGATGTAGATGCTTCCACATAGTTTTCTTGGAAAGGAGGCCTAATATCATGGTCGGGACTGGCCCTTCCAGTGTTTGTATTTTGAGTTTTTCTAAAGTTCGGGTTCCTTATGGCATTGGGCTGTTGTCCTTCCCATGATGTTTTCCTCTCGACATTGTCTACTCTGTCTCCCAGCCTGTGGATGCCGCTGATAATAGCATCTAGCTTCTGATCGAAGGCTGAGGGTTCTTCCTTGAAGGTGGTTCTTCTCTCAGTTCTGGCTCTGTTTCTTTTAGCAATTAGATTTGCCTCCACACTAACAGCAACATCTTGCATTTCTGCAAGGCTTTGAGGGGCTCTTTCCCTTAACTGATATGCCATCTCAGCATCAAAGCCATCAGGGAATTTGTACAAAGCGAGATCAGATGGAGGTCTTAAATTTTGTGGTATTGCATTGTAAACATTATTAAACCTCGCACAATAATCCAAAACCGTTTCCTGAGGTCCTCTTTTGATAGTATCATACTCAGATAGTATGTGTAAGGGGTCTTTCTTTTTCTCCCATCTGTTAATAAATGTCTGGTATAAGGCTTCAGGGTTTAATATGGAATTGGGTGTAAGTGCCCTAAACTAGGTTCTGACATCACCGGTCAAACTTTGAATAAAAATCTTCATTCTCACACTGTCATCATCGATCTCATAACTCTCAAAGTAATCCTGCGTTTTCTTTGTATGCTGTAGGGCGGTGCAGGACTTTGTGCCATCAAAATAGGTAATTTTTGTCTGGTAGTCCTGAGGCATAGCCCCGGGATTAGCAGGCAGCTGTAAGGGCGCATATCTATTAGCCATGTTAATGGGGATATGTGGAAAAACTGGGGCAACGGGGATAACCGGAACAACCGGGGTAGAAGGAGTAGTTGTGGTAGTAGGAGTATACGATGGAGGTGTAGAAGAGCTGCTTGGAGAAGGGGGTGATGAACCAGGGGAACTCGGGGTTGACCGAAATAGAACTTTGACAGGGGTTGGAACACCGCTTGGCTGAACTGTTTCAGGACTCGAAGCAGTTGGATCTTCTTGTTGCTTTTGTTTTCTAATGATCTTAGGGATTAAATTCAGATTTTCAAAAGCAGCTGGGCGATTAGGATCAGGGTTTGATCTTGTATGACGCGTTTGCTTTTTAGGAGCCAACTTCTAACTTGTTTTTTGGGAAATTTTTTCTAAAACACAGGTCGACCGAGACTTTCAAAGGTCGGTTTCTTCCTCTGTGGAGCTGCAGACTGATTTGGTGAGATTATCTGAGGAGTTCCCCAGTGGAGTCGCCATTATGTTATCACTCAGGTTGTCCCTAGGCTCCTGTAGGGATACGGCCGAGGCAACCACAAACAAATCTTTGGATTGCAGGTTCTAGCCCACCTGCAATCAGAGAGGGCTCTCTCTTAATGATTTAATTTTGTTGATGATGATTTTAGGCTAGTTGTTGGGTTCAGGGGTTTTGGTTTTTTGTTTGGATGGAAGATGCCTGTATGGAAGAAAATTCCAAGCAAAGAGGCAAGGTAAAGTGTGATAAGTTTCAAACCATTGGGCATGGAGTCATGGATTAAGGCTTGCTGTTGCGTTTTCTTGGTCACAAGAGGATTATGAAGCGGGATAGCCACACATGAGACAATTATCAATTTGCTGAAAGGATGGAATGATGGTCAAGGATGAAAGGCAATTAAGAATCTTTCATCTAAACTGACAGGGAGGAGAGGTGAATGAATGGTTGTCTAGGAGCAGTTAAGAATTCCTAAACTATCATTCATAAGTGAAAGAAACAGCGTAAACAAGATCATTTAAGTATGCATGTTCATAACTGTTCGTGATGAAAACATGAAAAATTGCAGAAATTGAGCTTAAGGTGCAGCTAAGCAAATCCTAAACTATTCTTCTTTTCTGCAATTTAGCTGGCGGAGTGATGATAAAACAAACATGAAAAACTAACAGAGTTAAGAAACACTTATTGAACCATGTAGAAGCACAGGAGTTTCACAGTCACTCCTCGACCAATTAAACACAACAGACAGTTTCCGAATCCATGCTTTCAGCAGTCTTTGATTATAGAAAGTATCACGGTTACAGTGCGAGTCTCTGCTTGAGGAAAATATCGAAATACCAAAGATCAAGCAATTAACCTACCAACCAACCCCTACTCCATTTTTCAGGGTGGTATATATAAGAAAAATATCTAAAGCCATTTATTACAACCGACCTAAACAGGTCTGCAGGAAAAACTTTTATAAAAAAAAAAACCTAATTGTTGCTGGAATTAAATGCAAGAAAGTCCTTTGGGTTGCGCCAGAGGCAGCTGGATCAAGTTGAGTTGATGGGGTGTCCTCTGTGACTTGGTGCAGTGGTTCTATCATAACTGTGCATTGAGTTCTGGTCCACTGATCTTCTGTGAGTTTAATGTGCAGTCATTTGTGCTGGTGAGATTTCAATGCGTCTTTAACTGCTTCTTGACTTTCAGGGCTTTCCTTTTAATGTTGGATTTGCCTCGAGCCCTGAGAAAATATCCTCTGATACACTTTGCCGCTACATTGATAGTCTTCGCCGCTTCGTGATACTCTTCGACATGCTTTTTGTCTGTATATTTGATCTGATACTCTTTAATCTCTGTTCCTGGTCTCTCTCTGTCTTCAAATACGTTAAAATTGGCAAAATCGGGCTTTTTCGGGCCTTTTCGGTGCAAGAAGGGCTGAGGAATCAAAAGATTCCCTAAAGATTCTCCAATATGGCTCATTTCCCGTAGCAATGCGCCATTCGCGCTAATCGCGCATCGAAAACTGCCTCCGTTTCTCATTCCGGAGCTCCGAAGCTCGACTTTCGCGCTTGCGCAATTTTTCGTTTTTTGGCTGCTGACGTTAGCATGACATCAGCGGTATGACGGATGACATCAACATGACATCAGCAGTGGGACCATCTTGTACGGATGTGACATCAGCATGCTGACGTGGCAGTACGACGGGGTGACGTGGCAGTGACACGTGGCAGGGTGACGTGGGCCAGGCGTAGGCAGTGAGGTGATGTGGAGGTGACGTGGCAGGGTGACGCGGCAGTCCTGTTACATGAGGGGAGGGCGGTTTTGGCCTGTGCATCGGACCGCCTTTGGTATGGAGGTGGTTTCTGTCAGGGGCGGCCCGATGCAATGGGAGGCCGCCACCTGTCCCGGTGTACGACGGTAAAACCGTCGGACATCGGGTGGTAATCTACCACTACAATAGGGCGCCCGATATGAACAAGGGTCGTCGGATTTTGGGGAGGCGATCCGACGGTTGATGGGAGGCAAAGGTGCACGGGATTTAATAAACGATTTAATTTTTCCACGGCGCGGGTGGGTTTTAGACTTTAGGAAACGGGTTAATGGGGTTAGGCGCTTGGTGATTTATTAAACAAATATTAATAAATTCCAAAGAGAATGCGCGGGGGGGGGTGGTTTGCATTTGGAAAGGGGTTCTTTGTGTTTTGGAAGAGGTCCAAACACTAGGGAAGGGGAATTATGCAGAGATGAGGGTTGTTACTAAGGTCCAGGTGACTTAGTAATTCCCAGACGGATACTTATGGTTATATTTCAACCAAGGGGAGGGGATATTTACATAAGGGGATT
Organism: Pinus taeda; assembly: GCA_000404065.3. Lineage (NCBI taxonomy): Eukaryota > Viridiplantae > Streptophyta > Pinopsida > Pinales > Pinaceae > Pinus > Pinus taeda. The sequence goes on along the minus strand of APFE030043827.1, from coordinate 109,076 downwards.
GTTTACATAGTTTTAGTAGGGGGTGGGGAGATATATAGGGAGTTAAATAATAATGTCAGTAGTTAATATGGAAATGGCAAGAAAATTCCAAGTTTCATAGATCTTAGGCTTTAAAGAGGAGATAGAGCTTTGTAGAGAAAGTATGGACCCTCCTTGAGTGAAGCAGATCTTCACCAAGGCTAATGACATGGAAAATGATGAAACTAAGAGATATCAAGCAGATCTTGACCTCTTTTTGGGGAAATTAGTCAATGATTTGGGGAAGAGGAAGAAAGGGAAGCTAGTTATGCCTGATTTGAGCTCCTCCACATGAAACTGCCTAATGACTGTGACCTGAGTAGAGATGATACTTTGAAAGCATAGAATTGATCAGACATCAAGATTCTGCAACCTCAAAACTACTTACCCAGCCTACTTACCTAACATTTTTTTTTCTTTTGGTTTGGGTGCACTTAGACTTGCAGACCCAACATTTCATTTTTTTCTTTTTATGCCTTTCTATCTACAAACTACCCTTACTTCTTCCAAGGGCCCAGATTAAGCAGTTGGGCTCCTTTGATTCTCTACCTATCTAAAATCTACCAAGATTAAGCTGTTTGGACAGAGTGTTCATTCTCTATATTCTAAAACAGGAAATTGAAATCTAGGGAGACCAAGATTAGGCTGTTTGGACCTCCCTTTAGCTGAAAATTCTACAGAATTGGAATGACTCCTCAAAATTGGAATGCAGTAGGTGAACTTTGAGTAGCATTCTTTCATGGCCTCTTTATTTGGTGACTGTTTAGCAAATATGGAGCATTGCAGCATGCAAAGTATGACGTATTTGGCCTGTAAAAATGTCAATCATGAAATATGAGTAACCTGCTGAAGCAGGAGGCTAACAAAGTGGATGAGCTAAAAGCTTCAAAGTCAGATGCATGTTTCCATTCTGATCCAGGACCCGAGAAAGGGGAAACATATTATTGATGCAAAACCCAGTGACGTTGTTTCCACCACCAAGGTCTAGAAGACTGAGCCTCAAGAACTAGAAGGGGGGGAGGTTCTCTTCCACTCACAAATGTGGGTGAAGGATTCTCTGTTGCATTTCATTTTCGACAGTGGGAGCCAAAAGAACCTCACCTTAGCATAGGTCATTAAGTGGTTGGGCCTATTGACCACAACATGCCTGTAACCATACACCATCAGGTGGCTCCACCAAGGGTGATATTTTCACATAAGCCAAAAATGTCGCCTTACCTACAACATCAAGCCCTTAATGGATGAGGTATTGTGTGATTTTACTCCCCTTGAAGTTTGTGATGGTTTATTAGGCCAACCATACTTATGGAAGTGTCATGTTGTGTATGAGTCCAACCTCATACTGTTATTATTACTCTGGGAAAAAACCTATACAAGATATCGAAGGTAACCCTCCCTACCACCATTTCTTTGATCTCTTCTAAGAAATGCAGTAAGATCATCTCCCAGGATGGGAAACTTGTTTTCTTTATAATTTAGTTTCAAACCAAGGGGAAGATCATAGCCACATCCATGGCCCCGTGAAAAGATTCCTTCGCACAATAGAAGCAAATTGATAAGGTCATGGAAGAGTACAAGGACATCTTCTTCTCACCTACAGGGGTATGTTTACACTGTTAGGTCAAGCATTTGATCGATTTGACTCCCGGAGCACCTCCACCCAATGGTCCAATATATTGCTGCTCTCTTCTAGAAAATAAGGAAATCAAGCGAAAAAGCCAGGAGTTGCTACAAAAAGTGCACATGTGAGCAAGTTCCTCACCTTATAGGATCCCAACTATACTCGTACAAAAGAAAGATGGGACTTGAAGACTCTGTATTGATTATCAAACACTAAATAAAATTACTATTAGGAATAGATACACAATCCCATGGATTAATGACCTTCTTGACTAGCTCAAGGCATCCAAGTACGTCAACAAGATTTATTTGAAGTCTGGTTATCGCTAACTTCTAATAGAACCTACGAATGTATGGAAGACCACCTTCAAATCCAAGGATGACCTCTTTGATTGGTTGGTCATGCCCTTCTGGTTGAAAAATTCCCTTGCAACTTTTCTAAGGCTGATGGATGATATCTTGCAGCCTTTCACCAAATCAGTCATGGTTGTAAATATGGAAAACATCTTCATATTCAACAAAATCTCGCCAAAGCACTTGCAACATAATCGATAGTTCCTTCAAACCCTACGACAATAAAAACTATGTTCCAACTTGGAGAAATTCTATTGTGGCATGAATTAAGTCCAATATTTGGGCTACATAATTGATGAGAAAGGTGTGGATGTGGATCCAACTTAGATCCAAGTCATTCAGGATTGGCCAGTCCCACCAACTTTAACATAGATTTGCAGCTTTTTGGGCCTTGTCAATTTCTATTAAAGGTTCATTTTGGGGTTCTCTCATATCACTTGGCCTTTAGTCTAAGTTACTAAGGACGAAGAGAAATATATATATATTATATATATATATATATATACTATATATATATTTAATTTTTTTTTTAATTTTTTTTGTACGAGTCACAATAGAAGGCATTCATTGAGCTGAAAAATTGACTTTACTTTTCATCAATACTCACATTTCCAGATGTACAACAACCATTTGAAATTGAGACAGATGCCTCTGACTATGTTATTGGTGCACTTCTCACCCAACAAGGGCATCCAATGGCCTATCAAAGTGATACACTCTCCCATACTATTCAGAAATATCATACCTATGACAAGGAGATGTATTCTATCGTGTAATCTTGCCGACAGTGGAAACATAACATTTTGGGGAAGAAGACAATCATCCACACAGATCACCGACCTCTTCATTTTATGCAGACATAAGGAAAGTTGCAAAACGATGACCATAAAATATTGTCCACATATCTACAAAAAATTCATTTGAACATTAAATACAAGAAGGGCAACACTAATAACATTGTAGTTGCCTCAGTCAGCCCCCGATTGTTGCACTAAGCATTGTTTTAAACTCTTATGGGCACGAGATTTCTGGATCGCCAGAACTATACAAAGTTGATCCAGAATTGGGCACCACATAGCAGATGTTGATGGATGAAAAGAAAGTACTAGACTTCCACCTCCAAGATGTAACATTATGCTACATGGGGCACCTTCGTGTTCCTTCAAGTGAGCATGCCAAGCTGATTTGGGAGGCACATTGTGGTCGGGTCATAGGACACTGGTGTGGAGAAAACAATGGAAATACTGTAGATGTATTTTTATTGGCCAAACTCTGACAAGATGTTGGAAAATATATCAAATCTTGCACTGCTTGTGCCATCGCCAAACCAACCATTAAGAAGCAAGGCTTGTACACTCGTCTGCCTACTCCAAGCCAACCTTGGGAATCCATCTCCATGGACTATATTTTTGGTCTTCCTTCTACTAAGTACGATAATGATTGTGTAATTTTGGTCGTTGATAGATTTTATAAGATGGATATATTGGCTACCTGAAAGAAAAACATCAGAGCAAAAGACATTCCCAAACTCTTCTTGGAACGAGTGTGGTTACATTTTGGGATCCCGCAAACCATTATATTAGAACGAGATATCAAGTTTTTGAGCACATTTTGGTCGAGCTTTTGGTTGTTCTTAGACACCAAGCTCACCAAGTCGCTAAATTCCATCCCTAGATTGATGGCATATAGAGGTCATTAACAAGATGAAAGTGCACATACTATGCATGCACAACTCCAAGTATCCATAAACATGGGATGAGAGTCTTCCCTATGTGCAACATAATTATAACACAACTCTCCATAGCTCAATTTGCCAAAATCCCTTTCAAGTGGGCCTAGGATTTCAACCATTGTGCCCCATTGATGCTACATTGTCTCTTGCAACTACACAAGCAAAATTTTCACATGTTCAATCCAAAGTTGATAAAGCCACCAGGTTTATTGAATGCATTTGTAACCACCCCCTCCACATTTACTCAATTTCACCAGCCTTCCATGGTAAACATGAGACGAAGAGTTACTATGAAATGAATCGACATCTAAGTTTCAATTATGGAAGTGGGGCTGACAACTGACGACGAACTCACAACTCACAACATCCCTTAGGGCTATAGGACACTCAGGGGTCAAAGAACCACCCCAAATGACCAAACCTTAAGTTGGGCCCGCTTTTCTCACGTCTTAAGCCCCAATCAAATGCACAACAAGGTAAGGGTGCAGTTATGGGGCTCCAACCACACACATGACACTGCTTGCATGCGGTTATAGCCCAAAATCTCCAGTTCAAAAGGTGCGGTCCCAAAATCTAAGCCACAGTTCTAGGCCAGCCTCCAGATCGCTACCTAGAACTGTTAGATACTTTCCAAAATCATTATTGACATGAGGACATATATAAATATTCAAAATCGAATCAAGATCTTGATTTAGACTGCCTAGAACCTACTAAAATTTTTGTCAAACACATGGAAAACATGTAAGCTACAAGTCATAAATGCATATATGATCATATTAGTCTAAGATTCATTTGAGAATCACCAAGAAGGACCCATGCCCTCTCCACATAGTTAAAATAACATTTATTAGTCCACACATTCATCAACCAATAGATAACTAGACAATTCATAACAAGAGGCATAGATGGTACACATCATATAACAAACATATAACAAACATATAACTAGAGATTAACTAGCGTAGAAACCATAGAAACTTAGCCATAATATCACCAACATAATCACTACAAATTCTCATATATCACAATAGGAAAATGTCTCATATTAACATGTGAAAATACCAACCAAGTCAGGGACTTCCATGTACTACCCGACCATAGATTGGGTTGAACCAAATCTCTCTTTCGGCCAATCACCCCTACGCCATATTCCAAGTATGAATGTGGGATCTCATGGAATAACTAAAACGAAACCAAACTAGGGCTTCCAGAGGCCAAACCACCTCAACCCTCATCCATAGTGATTCCACCTCCGCGGTCGAACATCACTAACACCAACTAGATCGGTAACTAGCCAAGCTGTCCAAGGCTCCAGGAACTAGTAACTCAACGCACAACCTTCTAGGGCTCCAAAGTGTTTGTCCAACCCATCTCTAGAGACTAGTAACTCAACCCACAACCTTCCAGGGCTCTAGAGAATTTTTACAACCTAGCTCCAGGGACTAGTAACTCAACCCACCAAGAGCTCCAGATCGTTTATCCCAACCTAGGATCGAGGAATAGTAACTCAACCCAAGTTGTTCCAGGGCTTCCAGATTTTTTTTGTTCCAACCCATAGTCATAAGGAACCTTGGAACAAATCAGAAAAAAAACAAGTGGAAGAATCCCACAACACCATGGCTATCTAGTAAATTGCAAGGCAATGTTAAAACCACTATCAATCCAAGAAAATATCCATGCCAATGACAACACATGACTAGAAAAACACACGCATATACCATGCATCTAGAAATCAACAAGGAAATCACACATGCAACCTGTTACCTGCCAAACAATCCAGATGTAGTTGTTGATCCAACTGTTTCCTTCCGCTTTCCTGCTTTCCTTTGCCTTCTTTCTCCAAATTCAAACTATATGCCAAAGTGCTCCAAGAATGATCCAAGAATACTCTAAGTGTTCAAGAGTATGAGAGAATATGAGTGAGATCCACCCAAATATTATCAAAAGGCTATGAACTAGTCCTCAGAAGCCTTTTTATCATTGAGGCCTTTATTTTTCTTCATTTTTCCTTCAATTTCCTCCTCATTGAAATCAATATCTCTTCACCTTCCTTTTCTCCTATTTTCCTTTATTTTCATAAATAAAATGCCAATTATTGCTTCTTTTCCTTTGCCAATTTCCTTAGCCCTAAATAAACTAAAAGTAACACCCACTAGGATGTTTTTCCCAGCATTCAACTTGGAATACATCTCCCATGACCTTGGTCTTATATTGTTTACATGGAAAATCAACCAGGGGCTGTTACAAACCCCTCCCCCTTTGGGAACACCATCCTTAGTGTTTTATGATACCCATGACCAACAAACCACTGAAAACAAAACATACTTCCTATGGAGATTTATAACCCGACCCATTTTAGTATTTACGACATAAAAACTGTTGAAAACATGACATATCGTTTACTGGAGCTTTATAACACAACTCATTATGATATTTACAATTAACAATCACATATACTTATACACATTTACTTCAACCAACAAATAATCATACTACCTATGGAGCTTTATAAATCTAGCTCATTACAATATTTACAATAAAACACACACACACATAAGCACATTTTCTCTAACCAACAAATTAAAGGATACGATGCCTACATCAGTCAACAAGGGAATCCAGAGGCTCACAACTCCACACTCAAAAGTAGTACTAGGATTCACCTTCTTCCCAAGAAGTCCATAATCCACTGCCAAAGTCAAATATGCATCTAATGTCCAGCGCTATGATCCTTGCGCTACTTTTTCTTTCAGTGAATATTTACCATCTCATTGTTCCAGGGCACACTCCTAATGTGCTTCTAATTCCATGTGGCAATGATAATGACAAAAAAAAAATTCATTCTCTGACCTTCCATTCTTTGCTACACAATCCCTCAGGAAATCTGGTCACCCCCTTCTGTGCAGTTGCACACCTTCCAAGTTTTGTTGCCATCCCCTTCTCTGTTACATAGTCCCTCAAGCGATCCATCCCTTGGAAAGGTTTCCTTGCATCGGAAGGTCCAAAATCTAAGGCATATACCTTCCTCAAAACCATCATACCAATCATAACATGCTCATAGAAATCAGTGGACACAATTGGGTACCAGTGTCCCACAATGGCCCTGCTCCCAAATGGTTTACCATCATATTGTTGCATATTCAAATTGCTTTCATTGTTGTTGCTAACATTCTTGCAGCCAGTTCCAACCACATAAATCAGGTACTTTCCATGCTTTCCTGTACCAAGCACATAATTTCCATTAGATTCAAAAGGAATTGAAATAAATTCGAATCATACCTCATTAGTGGCCCATCAATAAGGTACACTTTCAATTCTGTTTACTTCCTATAATAACAAGTAAAACTAGCTCTTCGATCAAATCATCATGTATAAACATATCACATATGGTTAGGTCTGTAATGCCCTACTTAATCTTATCATGCAAATCTTACTAGTGTTTAAATTACCTGAAAATAAATGACTGATAATACCTATTCCAATAGCTTAGCTGAGATGCTCCTAAGCTCTATGCTCCTCTTGACAACCCAACTGGATTTGCCTCCCAGCCAACTAGGAAGTAATTCCTAGCCCAGGAAACCTCCACAGGTTCCCTATCCCTCTGAACCCAAGCCCAACCAGATGTAGTGTGCCTAATTTTTTTCAAACACTCTCCAGATCCAAGTTTGATCTCCCTCCTCTTTCTCCACATCCCTCCTCCCAAAACAAAATCCTCCCAAACAAAACCAAACCAAAACCAAGACCAAGGATCCCCCCTCCTCTCATCATCCTTCCCCTTTTATGCCTCCTTCTCTTCTCCTCCTCAACCACCTGTCATTAATTGCATAACTACCCCCTCATCGTTACGTTTGAATTTTCTTACCATATCTTCTCCCAAGTAAATTTGAGAGGACATTTGGGGATGAAATATGAATATATAATTTGGTAATTAATTTGAGAGGACCATATCTTCTTCCAAGTAAATTTGAGAGGACATTTTGGGAATGAGATATGAATATATAATTTGGTAATTAATTGGAGAGGACCATATCTTCTCCCAAGTAAATTTGAGAGGACATTTTGGGGATGAGATATGAATATATAATTTGGTGATTAATTGGAGAGGACCATATCTTCTCCCAAGTAAATTTGTGAGGACATTTTGGGGATATGGATATTTAAATTAGAATAAATGGAAGGAGAGCATATCCTATCAAAATTTAAATTTGAGGAGGTAATTTGGGAATTGAATAATAATAAAATTTATATCAATAATAAATTTACAGTTTCACCAATGTAGGTATGTAACTATATTTCTTGATAATTATAAGTCAATATTTTCAGGTAATTTAAACACTAGTAAAATTTGCATGATACGATTAAGTAGGGAATTACAAGGTCAAACACAACCATCATAAATCAGAATCATAGATCACATGAATAATTGAAGTTGAAATACAATATTTATACTTAACATTCGAATAATTTTTTGCTTCTGACTTTGTTCTTTATCCTTTTCGTACACACATTGAATCAGTTTCCAAACTCAGAAAGCACCCAATGCCTTCTCTTTTATTTAATCACATACACATACACACCATGTACATCACAACATATAAACCCACACATGACGTACCACACAATACATACACCTACATCCAGTGTACAACACAACACATACACCTATTCCTAGTGTACAACACAACACATACACCTACACCTAGTTTACAACACACTACATATACATATACAGAGTACAACACAATGAATACACATGTCATGATACAACAACTACACAATACACGTAACACAATACCACACGTACATAAAACAGCATGTATGGAATGTACACAATACCATATGTACAACATGTACACAACACCACATGTAAACAACCCCACATGTACATTTGGAGACCACACTGTCTCTACCAAGAAACCTTGCTTATGGTATCTTTCCCACGCCTTACTGCGTGCATCCACAACCCAAATCTCAGGTTTGTGATTCTTTCCATTATCCATGCTTGTCCCAGTGTGCCACAAATCACACTGCTTTCCTTCAGCTGATGTATCCCTCAGCTTAACCTATCCATAACATAAACATGGACATAGTATAAACACATAATATCAATTCATATCCACATGATATTGACCTCATAGATCTGTGAGGGATACTCTTACCACTTTATTCCTAATAAAACTAGGAATATCTTCATGCCATTCACCTGCATAAGCAATCATTCCTCCACAAAATGATCCCTGAAAACCTTATCAGACAACGACATACATACATACATATATAAATATAAACATTAGCATAAAGTAATCATGATCCTTGATGACCCTTTCAGATAACGACATACATACATACATGTATACATATATAGACATCAATGTAATCATGATCACAACATAATTTCCATATATCATAAGGTCAAGGTTAAGTGAACACCCTTTGTCTGTGAAATGCATGCACCACATTGAAAACAACAGTTCCTAGCATATCCAAGGCGTATGACGCCCCAAATCCATTTAATTTACCTTTCTCATGATTTTCTTGCCACCATTCATTTACCCCAATGGACCCAACTAGCCCCACTATTTGTCATATTCGTGCCTTCAACTACCCTTATACATGCACCAAGCTTCATCTGAGTCTTACATTACATGCTAAGTTTCATTCATCTCTTCCTGAGCTTCATTAACTTTCCTCTTCCCCCAACCAATTCCTAAGACCCTGAAAACATAAAAGGCGAGAACAAGAAACAAACAAGAAGAAAACCATGAAAAACCAATAGCAATACGAAACCACAAATAAAGCGGCATGGCCATGCACAAGACATAAACAAAACTAAAAATAAAGTGCAAACAAATCACAAAGCATTGAAAGCACAAAACTAGAAAGATACACCATGACTCAACCCCATGGGTTCCCAATGATTACAAGGGAAAGCTCAACCTAAGCCTTCTTCAAGATTTCATGGCAATCTCTTTTGCCATGCAATTCTCTGCACCATACTATCATAAACACACAAATATCAATGCATAAATAAATATGACAATATACTAGTTACCTTACATGTTGTCCCTAGCACATTTCCCTATAAATGAACACACACATACCATCTCTCAAGGGACTCCAATTTCTTGACGAATCCCGCCATAACTAGAAACAAACTGTTATGCCTGTCAAATACATGTTCATGAATCTAACACATCCACATGATCTCAGAAAAAATCAAGGTTAAGAAGACTTCTTGTATTCATGCAAAGCACTCTTTCATTTGGAATTGTGGTTTCCAAACATAGCCAAAGGAGTTCTCACCCAACTGCTTTCTTGTACCCTTTTCCTTGCTGCAATTGAGTCTTATTAATGTTATCACATCACCCAACTGTTAGTTATATAAACAAATCAATTGTTACCCATTCATGCTAATACCAAGCATGTTGCCCTACAACTGTTCACACACGTCAGTCACATGTTCCTAAGATCAAGAAATCATGTCTATAAATTTAAAATCATCCTTTACCAAGACTAACAATCATGTTATAATAAACTCACAATCATTAGTCATAATACTACAACTAGCACGCACTTGCACTCAAGTGCATATCAATTGTCTTAGCACATATTATGTTAGTATAACCATCTTAAAACAAGATCATTACTTTATGCAATCTTATATACACATACTCATATCACACAATTATAAAACATTCAAACAACTTGTAAACATACCCCCTTACTGTCCATGGTCCACCTTAAGGTAGAAGGAAGCAACTAATATAATGGCATGATCTCCATTGTCCAACTATGGAAATGGGATCTCCAAGGCTCTACTGAGTTTAACCATGCTTGCCAAAACTTGATTTTTATTTCTCATACATTTTTTACATGGAGACATACCACATAAACATGCCACTTTTCTATTTTGTAGATTTCATGTTAGGCCTGTAAGGGGAGTCATGTGAACTGTAGTCCACTACTCTTCTCTTCATCCATGATATTCTATTTCTTGCAAACATACCATGTTAGATAAACCAAATAGAATACATAATCAAAACCATACCTCAGTGTATCTCAGGGGAGGCTATCACATCTGCACAAGTCAGTCCAGATTAGTATGACAGAATATCACAAGTATATCGATTCATACCTGAATTTCATTCCATAACCATATGCACATCCAAATCCATATTAGCACGATACATATAAAATCTAAATCTTATCTGGAATAACCATAATCATCATGCATATGACCGCAATGCATATAACAACAAGTTAACTACCATTCATGACTAACTGACACATGTGCATATAACCACACTAATCATCTAGCATCTATCAAGCATGTAACTATAACAACAATAAAACGATAGGCATATATATAACCATAATTCATATAACAACCATTAACCATCGTACCTAACATACAAACCTATATGACGATCTATTGTTACCCTGAGGTCCAATGCTGCAACCTCACTCTGATAATCTGCATGTCTTGCTCCATCTCAGCCAAGATATCAACATCATAACATATCAACAACATCATGATGACATAAATTACATAATGACCACTACGATGCATGCCTGACCTACTGTGCAAGCATAACCATATACATTTAGCCGATGTATTCTAAGTATTTGAACCTGGAAGCTCTAATACCACCTTGTGGTATCAGATATCACCCAAATATTAAGAACACTCTCTAATAGAGGATCTAACTGTATCAAGTTATTAAAGCTGGTAAGCTACTGCACCAAACAAAGTGGTTCACAAGGGACCAAGTTCAACAGAAGTTTACCCATCTCATGGAGGCACTCAACGCAATGGGGACCATTGCCTCCTAAAGGGGTAGGAATGATCTAGGTGGATATTGGTGGACACCCACCTAATCCACTTGGAACTCCAACACAGTTTCCTTTCAATTTACTAATTTCAACACAATTCCTATTTAGGCAGTTTTATATTATCAATAGTTTTTCAAGTTCTAAACTTCCAAAGTTGTTTTGAGGCCCTAAACAACATTCTTTTGGGAAATATCAAACATGAGTCTTCGACTTAGGTTTCTAGTCAAAATTTGGTGTCCTCAGATGGATTTTTCTAATGGGCTATCGTGCACACCAACCAGGGATCCTATGCCAAAGTTACGACCCAGGGAAGTTGACATTCCAACTAACCCCATCAGGGCCCATACCTTTTGGAGCTTCATCTTCTAGGCTTAGGTTTTTGGATGTTTAGGGTTTATAAATGTTTCTTCAAGATAAAAAGGCCTTCATGCCTCATTGTAACACAGTTAAGAAGGAATGTAGCTGTCACATCGCTTCTTAGAGATAAGCTACCATTGCCCGAGCTAGTTTATTTCCTTTCTGCATGTAAACAATTTTTAACAGTTACTATTTATTAATTGAAGCTTTGTTTCATTGCGTATTGCATTTTTGTTTGAATCTATAATTCATTTTGTTCCTTCATAAATCTAGATTAGTGGTATCAGCGCAGTATGCTCTTTCTTTATTTTTCTGTGCATGTCCCCAATGAGGTCGGGGTATAAGGATTTGGAACTTAAACTAGTTGAACCCTTGCAAGATTGGCCTCATTGAACCCGATGACATCCCACGAAGAAAGAAAAGAAAGATGAGGGAGCAAGATATCCTTTCAAATTGTTGCTCGAAGAGGCCCTCGAGCAGCAAAGGAATGAGATGATGGATAATTTTTACCAAATCCTTCAGCAAGAATCGGCGAACGAAGCATCTTCATCCAATAGTCACTTTGGAGGCGTCACCCGTTTAAGGTACAAGTTAACTTTGACATTCCTATATTTAAAGGCCAAATAGACTCAAATGCTCTAGATAGATGGTTAAATTTGCTAGAAGGATATTTTTCGGTCCATAATTTTTCTAATAGGGAAAATATTACTTTTGGACTCCTTAAAGCCATCCCCCATGTAAAATACTAGTGGGAAACTTATTGTGATCAGAGGGATGAGGAGGAACCCTCACTAATTTCAGTTGCACCCTCTTGGAATTATTTCTAAAATTCCATCAAGGAACAATATTACCATGTTGATAGCTATGAAGATAAGTACATAAAATGGACCACACTAAGACGAGAAAGTGACCAAGATGTGTTATAGTTCACAAAATTATTTCATACCCTGTGCATGAAGTTGGGTATCAAGAATTATGAGCATAATTTGGTACTCAAGTACCGTGGTTTTCTGCAGAAATACATCAACATAGAAATGGAGTTCCCAGGCATCTCCTCGCTTGGCACAATGTATCAATATGTTGTCAATATCAAGAATAAATGTAGATAAAAGAAGTGAGACTTTGTATCTACAAATTTGAAGTAGGGAAAAGGAACCTCAATACCGAAAAACAAAGGACATATCCAAGGTGGAGTGACCTAGGATAACCTATGAAATCCACAAGCAAAGAATACACCACGAAGATGAAGGAGGACAAAGGAAAGTGGTGTGGGTTCCACAAGAGCCCCACCCATAACACAAGTGAGTGCCATGCCAAATAGTCACTGGTGGCTGAGATAAAAGCTTCAGAGTCATATGCATGTTCTGATTCTGAGCCAGAACCCGATAAGAGGAAACAAATTATTGATGTAGACCCAGTGCCACCGTTTCCACGACAAAGGTTTAGAAGATTCAGCTTGAAGATCCAAAGGAGGGGGAGTGTTTCTTCCACTCACAAATGTGGGTGAAGGGTTCTCTTTGGCAGTTCATTGTCAATAATGGGAGCCAAAATAACCTCATCTCAACAGAGGTTGTTAAGCGGTTGGGTCTGCAGGCCACACCACACTCGCAAGCATACATCATTGGGTGGCTCTAGCAAGGGTGATATCTCCATGTCAGCTAGCAGTGTTTCCTTCCTTACAACATCAAACCCTTCGCAAATGAGGTATTGTGTAATATTACTCCCCTTGAAGTTTGTGATGTTTTATTAGGCCAACCATACTTGTGGAAGCGTCATGATGTGTATGAGTCCATACCTCATACTATTATTACTACTCTGGGCATAAAACTATACAAGATACCAGAGGTAGCCCCACCTACCCCCATTTCTTTGATCTCTGCTAAGTAATGCAGTAAGATCATCTCCTAGACTAGGAAAATTGTTTTCTTTTTGATTCACTCTCAAAGTAAGGGGAAGATCGTTGCCCTTAGAAAGGATTCCTCTACATATCAGAAGCAAGTTGATAAGTTCATGGAAGAGTACACATACATCTTCCTCTCACCCACAAGGATACCCTTGCACTTTCAGGTCAAGCATTTGATCGATTTGACTCCCAGAGAACCTATATCTAATGGGGCAATATATTTCCTCTCTCTTCTAGATAACTAGGAAATTAAGCAATAGATCTAGGAGTTGCTGCAAAAAGGGCACATCCGACCAAGTTCCAATTGTACTCGTATAAAAGAAATAAGGGACCCTGATATTTTGCAATGATTATCAGGCACTGAATAAAATCATTGTCAAGAACAAATACCCAATTCCATGGATTTAGGACCTTCTTGACCAACTCAATGGGTCCAAGTACTTTAACAAGATAGATTGGAAGTCTGGCTATCACCAAGTTTCAATAAAACCCACATATGTATGGAAGATCGCCTTCAAATACAAGGAGGGCCTCTTTGAGTGGTTGGTCATGCCCTTTGGGTTGACAAATGCCCCTGCAACTTTTATGAGACTAAAGGATGACATCTTGTGATCTCACCAACTTGTTCATGGTTGTATATATAGATGACATCGTGATCTTCAACAAGAGTTGGGCAGAGCACTTGCAACATTTTGGTAGGGCCTTCAAACCCTGCGAGAGTAAAATCTATACACCAACTTGGAGAAATACTCCTTTGGCATGACTAGGTCCAATATTTGGGATACATTATTGATGAGAAAGGTGTGAATGTGGATCCAACTAAGATCCAAGTCATTTGAGACTGGATAGCTCCGAAAAAATCTAACAGAACTTCGCAAATTGTTGGGCCTTGCTAATTTCTATTGAAGGTTCATCTTAGTGTTCTCTCATATCACTTGGCCTTTAAGTCAAGTTACCAAGGGTAGAGCGAAAGATTTTTTTTTTGTCCAAGTCACAACAAAAGAAATTTAGTGAGCTAAAACTCCGCCTTTTCTCCATTCCAGTATTCAAATTTCCATACTTGCAACAACCATTTGAAATTGAGACACATGCCTCCAACTATGCTATTAGTGCAGTTCTCACCCAGTAAGGGCATCTAGTGGCCTATAACTGTGAGACACTCTTAGATACTAATTATAAATACCACCTATGAAAAGGAGATGTATTCCATCCTATAGGTGTGCTGGCAGTGGAAACGTTATGTTTATGCGGACACAAGGGAAATTACAGAATGATTTACATAGAAAATGGTCCACAAACTGCAACAATTCCACTTGAACATTAAATACAAGAAGGAAAAAATCAATAACGTTTCAAATTGCCTTAGTCAGCTCCCGGTTGTGGAAGTGACCATTGTTATCAAGTCTTGTGGGCACAAGACTTTTGTATGGCCACAACTATACCAAAGTGATCTACAATTCGCCATCACATACCAGATGTTGATGGATGGTAAGTAAATACCAGACTTCACCTCCACGATGCACTGTTATGCTACCTGGACTTTTATTTTTCTTCAAGTAAGCGTGCTAAGATGATTTGAGAGGCACACTAAAATTGGGTTGCAGGACACTTTGGTGTGGAGAAAATAGTGGAAATACTGCAAAAGTATTTTTATTGCCCAAAACTTCGACATGATGTTTGAAAATATATAAAATCCTACACTGCCTGTGTCATCATCAAGCCAACCATTAAGCAACAAGGCCTGTACACTTCTCTTCCTACTCCTTGCCAACCTTGGGAATCCATCTCCATGGACTATATGTCTAGCCTTCCTTCTACCATACACAATAATGACTGTGTATTTGTGGTCATTGATAGATTTTCCAAGATGACTATATTTTTTACTTGCAAGAAAAGCATCACAACAAAAGACACAGCTAAAATATTCTTTGAACAAGTGTGGGTACAATTTGGGATCTTGTAGACCATTATATCATATTAGGATCGCAGGTTCTTGAGTACATTCTACTGAAGCCTTTGGTCATTTTTGGACATCAAGCTCACTAAGTTGATTGCATTTTCCATCCCAGACTGATGGCTAGACAAAGGTTGTCTATAGGATGATAGTGCACATACTATTAGCATCCATGAACATGGGATGAGAATATTTCCTGTGTGCAACACAATTATAAACAATCTCTCCATAGCTTGACTGGACACAACCCCTTTCAAGTGGGCCTAAGATTTCAACCATTGTGCCCTATTAATGTTGCAATACCTCTTACAACTACACAGTCAAAATTTGTACATGTTCAGTCTGAAGCTAATAAATCCACTGGGTTCACTGAACACATTCAACACATCTTCTAGTAGGTTCACGATATCACGGATAAAGCCAATGCCAATTACAAACAACGTCATGATCAACATCAAGTGTGACATAAGTTTCAAGTGGGAGACGTTGCATTTACAGAAGGAACACCTTGCTAGAGCCCATCATAAACTTCACTCACTTTGATACTGGCCTTAAACCATCACCAAGGTTGTGGGTAATAATTATTTGAGCTAAGTATTCCCCCATTTCTTGGCTGACACCTAGTATTCAACATGGACTACTTTCAACCATACTTTCCACCATTATTGGACATATCAAACATTGTTGACCATTTGATACCAATAAAGATCAATCCAAATTGCATTGAATGGGCCATAACTTATAAAATCATGGACACATAGATTAATAACTCACTAATGAATTATCCAACTGTA
Organism: Pinus taeda; assembly: GCA_000404065.3. Lineage (NCBI taxonomy): Eukaryota > Viridiplantae > Streptophyta > Pinopsida > Pinales > Pinaceae > Pinus > Pinus taeda. The sequence continues at coordinate 92,511 of APFE030043827.1, read as the reverse complement.
TCGAGTTGTCAACATTGGGTGGCTCTTGCACCAAGGCAAGTGATTCACCAAGGACAAAGTTCAACAGAGGTTTTCCATCTCATGGAGGCACTCAATGCAATGGGGACCATTACTTCCTAAAGGGGGAGCACTAATCTAGGTGGATATTGGTGGTCACCTTCCTTTTGCACTTGGACCCCCAACATTATTTCCTTTCAGTTTCCTAATTTCAACATAGTTTCTTGTTTCGACAGTTTTTCGAGTCCTGAACTTCTAGTGTCGTTTTTAGGCCCTAAAAGATGTTCTTTGGGGAAATGGAAAATATGAGTTTTATTTATAGTTGAAAATTGTTTTCCTCGGATAGACCTTTCTAAGAGGCTATTGTGCACACCAAACAAAGATCGTATGCCAAAGTTACGACCTCAGGAAGTTGACGTTCCAACTAACCTTTTGACGCTTCATCTCTTAGGGCTAGGTTTTTGGATGTTTAGTATTTCTCAATCTTTCTTCATGATAAAAAGGCCTCCAAGCCTCATTGTAACACAATTCAGAAGGCATGTAGCTATCAAATCTCTTCTCAGAGATAAGTTACCATCGCTCGAGCTAGATTGTTTCCTTTCTGCATGCAAACAATTTTCAACAATTACTATTTATTAATTGAAGTTCTATTTCATTGCATCTTTGTGTTTTTTCTTAAATCTGTAATTCATTTATTTCTTTCATAAATTTGAATCAGTGGTATCCGAGCAATTTTGTCTTTCTCTATTTTTCTATGCATGTCCCCAACGAGGTCAGGGCATAAGGAGCTAGGACTTGAACTGGTTGAACCCTTGAAAGACCAACCTTGTCAAACCTGACGACCTCCCATGGCGAAAGAAAAGAAAGATGAGGGAGTAGGAGATCCTTTCAAATTGTTGCTCGAAGAGGCGCTCAAGTAACAAAGGAATGAGATGATGAATACCTTTTCACAGATCCTTTGGTGGGTATCAACGGGTGAAACATCTTCATCTAGTAGTCACTTTGGAGGCACCACCCCCTTTAAGGTACAAGTAAACTTTGAAATTCCTATATTTGAAGGCCACATAGATGCAAATGCTCTAGATAGATGTTTAAATCTACTAGAAGGATATTTTTTGGTCCATAATTTTTTTTTATAGTAAAATATTACTTTTTCACTCCTCAAAGCCGCCCCAAATGTCAAGGACCAGTGTGAAACTTAGTGTGAGCAGGGGGATGAGGAGGAATCTTTACTACTTTCAGTTCCACCCTATTGGAATTCTTTTCGAGATGTCATCATGGAACAATATTACCATATCGAGAGTTATGGAGATAAGTACATAAAATGGACCACACTATGCCAGGAAAGGTCCACGATGTGCCAGAGTTCCCGAATGTCTTTCATACCCTGTGCACAAAGTTCGGTGTCAAGGATTTTGAGCAAGATCTAGTATTCAAGTCTCGTGGTTGTCTGCATGAATACATTGAGGCAGAAATGGAGTTCCTAGACATATCCTTGCTTGGTGCACTGTACTGGTTTACTATCAACATTGAGGAGAAATTTAAACAAAAGAAGCGAGACTTTGGATCTGCAAATATGACGCAAGGAAAAGGGCCTCCAAACCATAGAAAAAAGGACATAGCCAAGGTGTAGTGACCTAGGACAACCCATTGAATCCGCTAACAAATATTAGCACCACAAAAATGAAAATGTACACAAGAAAGTGGTGTGAGTTTTACAAGATCCCCACCCACAACACAAGTGAGTGTCACACCAAGTAGTCACTGGTGGCCGAGCTAAAAGATTTAGAGTGAGATGCATGTTCTGATTTGAGCCTGAAATTGAAAGGGGAAACTGATTATTGATGCAAAACCTAGTGACACCATTGTGACCACCAAGGTCCAAAAGATTGAGCCCAAATGTCCACAAGAGGGCGAGCATCTCTTCCACTCAAAAATGTCGGTGAAGGATTCTCTACTGCAGTTCATCATCGACAGTGAGAATAAAAATAACCTCATCTCATTAGAGGTCATTAAGAAGTTGGGCATTATAACAACCTTGGTCAAAATTCCACGTAATAAATTTAATAAAGTAAAAATAACAACCAAGGTCATGGGACACATATTCCAAGATGAATGTTGGGAAAAACATGCTAGTGTGTGTGTTAATTTTGTTTATTATGGCTAAGGGAAATTGGCAAAGGAAATGGCAAAGGATTTGGAAAGGCAAAATGGAAAATTTTTGGCAATTTGTTTATGAAAATAATGGAAATTAGGAGAAAAGGAAGGTGAAAGGTAACAAGTTGAGTGTGAGGAGGAAAATGAAGGAAAATAACAGAAAATTGAACAAAATGGAGGCCTCATTAGTAAAAGGCTACTAAGGATCAGTTGGTACCTTTTTGTCAGTTCAGTTTTTGAGCTCTCTATATTCTCTCTCTCTCTCTCACTCTTAGACACTTAGAGTTTTCTTGGAGCACTCTAGCATTGGATCAAGGAAAGTAAAGGAAGGACCAAGAAGGAAAAGGAAAGCAAAGATCAAGAAAGGAAGAGCAACATCAAGCAACTACAATGTGATTATTTGCAAGTATAGATTTGCATGTGTGTATTTGGTTCTCTTGCATTCATTGGCATGGGTTTTTCTAGGTGTGAAAGTGTTCTTCAGCCTTTCCTTTCCATTTCTGGATAGTCATGGTGCGATGGGTTCTCCTGTATTTGGTTGTGATGGATTTCCAGATGGTTTCGAAACTAAGTGAGGTGGTCTCTGAAACAAAGAACACAAGGCCTAGGAATCCTTGGGTCGGAGAAGGTGGGATTGCGGTAAATATAGATTTTTTGTGGCTCGTTGGGCCTAGGAATAATCGACCAGTGAATGGCGGGATATATAGAAAAGGCTAGAGGTGGGTGCCCTTGATCAGGACTAGGAATCCTTGACCGGTGAATGGCGGGATATATGGTAAATCTTGGAGGGTGGAGTCTTTATTAGGCCTAGAAATCCTTGACCATTGTATCGTGGGATATATGGTAAAGCCTAGAGACTAGGAGACATGCAAATTTTGCATGGTGTAGGTGGATAAATCTGGTGGCATCCATGCTTATTTAGGCCCTAGTAATCCAACAGGGATTGCGGTAAAGCTTGAGGAAACCTAGTTTGTTTTGGTTTGGTTTTTAATCCTACATTCATGGTTGGAATGTGGCGCGGGGATGATTGGTTAAAAGAAATATTTGGTTCAGCCAATCTATGATCAGGTGGTTCATGGAAGTCCCATACCTAGTTTTCTTTTGGATTCATTAATAATAGTTTCTTCTCCTTGTTATTTAATGTGGAAATATATTGGTTTATATGTGATTTTATGGTTGTTATGTCCTTGTTATTTCTGTTGGTTATATGTTGGTTATGAGTATGTTTTATGACAAAATCAATGTATGGCTCTCATCATGTTTTGATTTGAAAATGAATGTAAAATGAATATATGATCTAACATATGATAATGCAACTGTTGTGATATGGAAACAATGCTTCTTTACGAATCTTAGATAAGTATGAGACCCCTATGCTCAGATATGTTGTTATGACCTGTAGATCGCATATTTGTGACATGTTTGACAAAATGCCTGTCATGGCTAGTAGGGGTCCAGTCAAGTCATTTCTCAAGTGTTTGCATTAGTAGCTTTGTTTGAATTGAATTTATCATTCTTGAAAGTTTCATGAAGTTCTGGGCAGTGGCCTGAGTCTTGGCCTTGAAAAATGGCACAAAATTTAGGGTTGTTGGATTAGTTTAAGTGCAAAAGCCCACAATTGTTGGCATTCACTTACTGTGGGAGTGACTGGAAGGCCTCATTTGCATGCATGGCTTGTCATGGGAGTGGTTGGGGGTAAATATCAATGAAATTTCAAGTTGTCTTAGGGGTTGGTCACCTGGAAGGGTTTGTTGGCTCCTGAAGGTTTTGTATCATGTGTGGAAGGTCAACATGGTTTTGTTTTGTTGGTTCCACTTCCTTAACTGTACATGGGGAGTTGAATCACATCATAGTGGCCTCTTGTCACATGTTTACCCCAACAAACTGGTTAACTTGGGTAAATATGGGAGGAGGGTGTTAACACAACAAACCAAGTGTATCACCTTGGGGTGCATCAATGTTGTTTATGAAGAAGAAGGATGGTACTCTCAGGCTATGCATTGATTATAGGCAGTTGAAAAAGGTAACCATCAAGAAAAAGTATCCATTGTTGAGGATTGATGACTTGTTTGATTAGTTGAAGGGAACAATAGTGTTCTCGAAGATTGATTTGAGGTTAGAATACCTTTAGGTACGCATTAAGGAAGAGGACATATACAAGACAACTTTCTAGACTAGGTATGGGAATTATGAGTTTGTTGTAGTTCCATTTGGTTTGACTATTGATTCAACTATGTTTATATGCTTGATGAATAATGTATTTCATCCTTATCTAGACAAGTTTACTATTTTATTCATTGATGAAATCTTGATATATTCTTAAAATGAGGAAGAGCATGCTAAACACTTAGCAACAATGTTAAGATTACTGAGAGAGCATTAGTTGTATTCCAAGCTTATCAAATGCAGTTTCTTTCAAAAAGAGGTACATTACTTGGGACATGTTGTTTCAAAGTAAGGCATAGTAGTGGATCTAGAGAAGATAAGAGATGTCATGGAGTGGGTAGCTCCAAGAAATGTGGATGAGGTAAGATCATTCATGGGGCTAGCATGTTACTATAGGAGGTTCATCAATAACTTCTCTCGGATTGCATATCCTATTACGTCACTATAGAGGAAAGGTAATTAAATTTGAATGGACAGAGGAATGTTCAGTGAGTTTTGAACACTTGAAGTAGTTGATGAATGCTTCAGTGTTAAATATTGCAGATCCAAACAAAGAATTTGTGGTGTGCACAGTTGCTTGCAAGAGCAAACTTGGCAGAGTCCTTATGCAGGAAGGACAAGTAGTATGCTATGAGTCACAAAAAATAAATGAGCATGAGGATAATTATTTGACACATGATCTTGAGTTGGCAACGATCATCCATGCATTGAATATGTGGAGGCACTATCTTCTTGGTAAGAGGTTTGTATTGATGAGCGATCACAACGGATTGAGATACTTGTTTGACCAACAAAGTATGAATGCTAGGAAAGCTAAATGGTTGGCCATGATTACTGAGTTTGACTTTGAGATCATGTACATCAAGCGTAAGGAGAGCAGGGTTGCAGATGCTCTTAGTAGGAGAGTACAAGTGAATCACATAGAAACTATGATCTCTTATGGGATAGACTTACATGATTAGATCTTACAGGTAGGACAACAAGATGGAAGGTACACGGAACTTATGCACATGTTACAACAAGGTACAACTGGCCAGGATGTGGAATATCATCTTATAGCAGATGGTTTTGTCAGATTTAGGGACATTGTATATGTACCGAAGGACGATGAGCTCAAGAAGACTATCTTGTGAGAGTTTCATGCAAAACTGTATTCAGGTCAAACATGATACCAAAACACATTTACAATAATGAATTTTTTTTTATCATTGGTCGAATTTGGAGAAGGACGTGGTAGAGTTTGTGGCTAGATGTTTGTACTATCAGTGGGTGAAAGAAGAATGTAAGAATCTAGATGCACTACAACAACTGATTCTGATTCTAGAGTGGAAGTGGGAGGCCATTTCCATGGATTTAATCACAAGTTTTCCGAGGACATCTAGACAACATGATTCCATCATGGTTGTGGTTGACATGTTGATAAAGGTAGCATACTTCATTCCAGTGAAATCTACTTATTTAGCTAGTGATGTGGCACAGGTATTCATCAGAGATGTAGTGAGGCTGCATGTTGTTCCAAGAAAGATTGTGTCAGACAGGGATGCTAAGTTCACTTCCAAGTTTCGGAAGGAGTTGTTTGCAGGTTTGGGGAAAGTGTTGGCCTTTAGCACAACTTATCATCCACAGATAGATGGATAGGCAGAGAGTGTCAACAAGATATTGGAGGACATGTTGAAGATGTATGTGATGCATCAACAGAGGAGATGGGAGGAGTACCTTCCTTGGTTGAGTTAGCTTACAACAATGGGTACCAAGAATCTTTGAGGATGAGTCTATTTGAGGAATTGTACGAGCGGAGTTGTAATACTTCCATCAATTGGAGTGATCCAGTGAATAAGGTGTTGATAGGACCATACATGTTGGCAGATATGGAATAGGAAATGCAGGTTATCAAGAAGAACCTAAAAGAAACATAGGGTAGACAGAAAAATTATGTAGATTAGAACAAGATGTTTAAGGAGATTCAAGTTACAGAACATGTGTACTTGTGCATCAAGATGAAGAAGAGCTCCTTGAGGATTAGATCATGTGCCAAGATGGCACCTCGGTTTTGTGGACCTTTCAATATTCTTGAAAGGATTGGACCAGTAGTGTATCGACTTGCATTGCCTCTGATAGTGCTTAAGAAGTATGTTAAATATGTTGATAATGTGATTGACTGGTTTGTATTACAGGTGGAGACAAATGGGGAATTCCATCTGGAACCTCAATGTGTATTCCTGAAAAAATATGCTTATTCTCTAGAACTGAGAAATTGAGTAGGTTAAAGTGTAGTGGAAGCACTTTGGGCCCGATGAAGCTATATGGGAGATGGAAGATCAGACGTCGCCTATGTATCCTTCTCTATTAGTTGGTTCAACGACTGTTTTTGGAATATGTTTTGGTATATGTACATATGTATATGGATGTAAATACCACCATGAGTTGTGTTATAAATCTCTAATAAGCAGTATGGGTTTCATGTCACTATGGTTGTCATGTTGTTATGTGTCCTATTGGTTTGCTTCTCAGCATGTTGATCATTGTAAATATTGCTTCGAGCTAAGTTATAAAGCTCCATGAGAAGTATGTTTTTCTTTCAACAATTTTGTTGGTTATAGGTGTCATTGAACACCAAGGATAGTGTTCCCCTAAGGGGGGGGGGTTCTGTAACAACCCTAGTCAAAATTCCATGTAATAAAGTTAATAAAGGAAAAATAATAACCAAGGTCATGGGACACATATTCCAAGCTAAATGTTGGGAAAAACATCCTAGTGTGGATGTTCATTTGTTTTGTTATGGCTAAGGGAAATTGGCAAAGGCAATGCCAAAGGCTTTGGAAAGGAAAAATTACATTTTTTTGGCAAATTATTTACGAAAATAATGGAAATTAGGAGAAAAGGAAGGTGAAAGGTCACAGGTTGCATGTGAAGAGGAAACTGAAGGAAAATAATGGAACATTGAAGAAAATAGAGGCCTCATTAATAAAAGGCTTTTGAGGATCAGTTAGTACCTTTTTGTTAGTTCATTTTTAGAGCTCTCTCTCTCTCTCTCACTATTGGACACTTAAAGTTTTCTTGGAGCACTCTAGCATTGGATCAAGGAAAGAAAAGGAAGGACCAAGAAGGCAAAGGAAAGAAAATATCAAGCAAGAAAGAGAAGCATCAAGCAAATACAATGAGATTATTTGCATGTGTGATTTCCTTGATAGAGTTGGCATGCATGGTACATGCATGCGTGTATTTGGTTATCTTGTTGTCATTGGCATGGGTTTTTCTAGATGTGACAATGTTCTTCATCCTTGCCTTTCTATTTCTGTATAGTTATGGTGTGATGGGTTCTCTTATATTTGGATGAGCTAGATTTCCAGATGGTTTCAAAACTGAGTGAGGTGGTCTCTGAAAGAAAGAAAAAAAGGCCTAGGAATCCATGGATCAGAGAAGGTGAGGTTACGGTAAAGCCAGATTTTGTGTGCCTTAGTGGGCCTAGGAATCCTCGACTGGTGAATAGCGGGATATATAGTAAATCCTAGAGTTGTGTGCCCTCGATCAGGCCAAGGAATCCTTGACCGGTGAATGGGTAGATATACAGTAAATCCTGGAGGTTGGAATCTTGATTAGGCATAGGAATCCTCGATCGTTGTATGGCGGTATATATAGTAAATCCTAGAGACTAGGAGATAGGAAAACTCTTCACGGTGTAGGTGGAGAAATTTTGTGGCGTCCATTCTTGTTTAGGGTCTAGTGATCCGGTGGGAATTGAGGTAAATCTTGAGGAAAATTGGTTTGGTTTGGTTTGGTTTTGAGCCCCACATTCATGCTTGGAATATGGAGCGAGGGTGATTGGCTGAAAGAAAGATTTGGTTCATCCAATCTATGGCTGGGTGGTTCGTCGAAATCCCATACCTAGTTTGATTTTGCATTCATTGATAATAGTTTCTTCTCTTTGGTATTTCATGTGGAAATATACTAGTTTATATGTTCATTTTATGGCTATTATGTCCTTGTTATTTATGTTGGTTATGAGTATGTTTTATGACAAACTTAATGTATAGTTGTCATCATGTTTTGATTTGCAAATGAATGTATAATGAACATATGACCTAATAGATGATAATGAAACTATTATGATATGGAAACAATGCTTATCTCAGATAAGTATGAGACCCCTATGCTCATATCTATTATTATAACTCATAGATCACATATTTGTGACATGTTTGACGAAATACCTATCATGGATAGTAGGGGTCCGGTCAATTCCTTGCTCAAGTGTTTGCATTAGTAGCTTTTTTTCAATTTTATATATCATTCCTGAAAATTTCATGAAGTTCTGGGCAATGGCCTGAGTCTTGGCCCTGAAAAAGTGGTACAAAATCCAGGGTCGCTAGCTCAGAACTAGCTGAAAAAGTCCACAGTTGTTGGAATGCCCTTGCTGTGGGAGTGACTGGAAGGCTTCAGTTGCATGCATGACTTTTCATGGGAGTTGATTGGGGTCCAGATTAGTGAAATGACAAGTTTTCTAAGGGGTTGGTCACGTGGAAGGTTTGGTTGGCTCCTAAAGGTTCTATAACATGGGTGGAAGGTCAACATGGTTTTGTTTTGTTGGTTCCATTTCCTTAACTGTACATGGGGAGTTGAATCACGTCATTTTAGCCTCTCGTCACATGTTTACCCCAACAGAACAATTAACTTGGGTAAATAAGGGAGGAGGGTGTTAACTACAACAAACCAAGTGTATCACCTTGGGGTGCACAAGGGTTGTTTGTGAAGACAAAGGATGGTAATCTTAGGCTATGCATTGATTATAAGCAGTTGAACAAGGTAACCATCAATAATGTATCTACTGCCGAGGATTGATAACTTTTTCAATCAGTTGAAGGGAGAAACAATGTTCTTGAAGATTGATCCGAGGTTAGGATACCATTAGGTATGCATTAAGGAAGAGGACATATACAAGACAACGTTCTAGATTAGGTGTGGGCATTATGAGTTTGTTGTAGTTCCATTTTGTTTGACCAATGCTCCAACTACATTTATGTTCTTGATGAATAGTGTATTGCGTCCTTATCTGGACAAGTTTGTTATTGTATTCATTGATGACATCTTGATATATTCTAAAAATGAGGAAGAGCATGTTGAACACTTAGCAACAATGTTGAGATTACTGAGAGAGCATCAATTATATGCCAAGCTTAGCAAATGCACTTTCTTTTAGAAAGAGGTACATTACTTGGGACATGTTGTTTCCAAGGAAGGCATATCAATGGATCCAAAGAAGAAAAGGGCTATCACGGAGTGGGCAATTCCTAGAAATATGGATGAGGTAAGATCATTCATGGTGCTAGCAGGTTACTATAGGAGTTTCATCAAGAACTTCTCTCAGATTGCATATCCTATTAAGTTACTACAGAGGCAAGGTAAGAAATTTGAATGGATAGAGGAATGTGTAGCCAATTTTGAACAATTGAGGCAGTTGTTGATGAATGCTCCAGTGTTAAAGATTGCAGATCTAGACAAGGAATTTGTCGTGTGCACAAATGTTTGCAAGAGAGGACTGGGTGGAGTCCTTAGGCAGGAAGGACTGGTATTTTGTTACGAGTCATGGAAAATAAATGAGAATGAGCAAAATTATCCGACACATGATCTTCAGTTGGCAACGATCATGCATGCATTGTAGATGTGGAGGCACTATCTTCTTGGCAGGAGGTTTATATTGATGATCGATCATAGTGGATTGAGATACTTGTTTGACTAACCGAATCTAAATTCTAGGCAAGATAGATGGTTGGCCATGATTATTGAGCTTGAATTTGTGATCAGGTACATCAAGGGTAATGATCAAGGAGGATATTGGTGGCCACCCACCTATTCCACCTAGACCTCCAGTCGGTTTCGAATGTTTCCTTGTTTATTTCAACATTTACGATTTTTAGTAGTTTTTCGGGTCCTAAACTTCCGAAGCAGTTTTGAACCCCTAAACGATGTTTTTTTGAGATCTGTTGCCGGCCCATAGCTATAAGCAAGGGCTTGTGGAAAAACCTATAGTAATCAGAGAGACCTTTCCAACAAGGTATCATACACACTAAACATAGATAATATGACCAAGTCACGACCTCGGGAAGTTGGCTGCCCAACTAACCCCAACGGGGCCCATAAACTCCTGGTGTTTCATCTCCTAGGGTTAGGGTTTTGGTTGTTTATGGTTTTATCATGTTTTTCAACAATAAATAGTTCCTTGAGCTTCATTGTAACATAGTTTTGAGGCATGTAGCCGCCACATATCTTCTCAGAGATAAGCTACCATTGCCCGAGATAGTCTTATTTCCATTATGTTTGTAAGCATATTTCATTATTTGATATTAATGAAATGAAGTGTTATTTATGTTGCATCTTTGTATTTATGATTATATATGTAATTTGTTGTGTTCTTATTTTAAATTCAGATCACTGGTATCATAGTGGTTTGCTCTTTCTCTGCTTTTCTTTGCATGTCCCCAAAGAGGTCAGTATATAAGGAGTTAGGGCTTGAACTGGTCGTACCTTTACAAAACCAGCCTCACAAATCCCGATTACCTTCAATGGTAGAAGAAAATAAAGACGAGGGGGTAGGAAATCCTATCAAAATCTTGCTCAAAAAAGCCCTCGAGCGACAAAGGAATGCAAAGATGGACAACATTGCCCAGATCCTTCAACGACTACCCAAGGGAGACACATCTACTTCCAACAACTACTCTGGAAGCACCACACCCTTTAAGGTACAAGTTAACTTTGACATTCCCATATTTGACGGTCATATAGTTGCAGACACCATAGATAAATGGTTAAATCTTTTAGAAGGATATTTTTCTGTTCATGATTTTTCCAGCAGGGAAAAGCTTACTTTTTCTCTTCTCAAAGCCGCCCCCCACATCAAGGACTGGTGGGAAGCTTACTGCGAGCAAAAGGATGAAAGTACACCCTTACTATTTTTGGACGCACCCACTTGGGATTCATTCCGGGACGCCATCAAGGAGCAGTACTACCCTGTTGGGAGCTATTAGGATAAATACATAAAGTGGACCACACTGCGACAGGGAAGGGACCAAGACGTGCCAGAGTTTACCAATGTTTTTCATACCCTTTACATGAAGTTGGGTATCAAGGATTTTGAGAAACATTTGGTACTCAAGTACTGCGGATTCCTACACAGGTACATCCAGGATGAGATGGAGTTCCTGGACATCTCTTCGCTTGACACGACATACTGATATGTTGTCAAGATTAAGAAGAATCTTAAACAAAAAAGTGAGACTTTGGATATGAGAATCTGAAGCAAGGGAGAGGCACCCCGAAACTGCAGAGTAAAGGGAAAAGGCAATGCGGGGTGACCTAAGATAACCCGCCAAAGCGACAAGCAAATAACAACACCACGAATACAAATAAGGACATGGGAAAGGTGTAAGTTCCATAAGAGCTCCACTAACAACACAAGTGAGTGTCAGGCCAAACAGTCATTAGTGGCTGAGCTGAAGGCTTCTAAGTCTGACGCATGTTCCAAATCTGAGTCAAAACTCGATAACAGGAATGACAAAGGGAGGTAGATCATTGACGTAGAGCCTAATGCCACTGTGGCCACCACCAAGATCCAAAAGAATGATCTTGAAGATCTGGAAGTGGGGGAGTGCCTATTCCACTCACAGATGTGGGTGAAGGGTTCTCCACTGCAGTTCATTATCAACAACGGGTGCCAAATGAACCTCATTTAAGCAGAGGTCATGAAGTGGCTAGGCCTACTAACTACAACACATCTGCAACCATACACCTTCGAGTGGCTTCACCAAGGACGAGATCTCCCCATCAGCCAACAATGTCACCTTCCCTACAACATCAAACCCTTCACGGATGAGGTACTATGTGATGTTGTTCCTCTTGAAGTTTGTGATGTATTATTAGGACAACCATACTTATGGAAGCAACATGTTGTATATGAGTATAGACCTCGCTTTTTTATTATTTCTTTGGGTGCTAAGTTATACAAGATACCGGCGGTAGCCCCACCTACCGCCATCTCTTTGATCTATGCTAAGTAATGCAGTAAGGTCATCTCCCAGACTAGGAAAAAAAATTTCTTTCTGATTTTCTCTCAAAGTAAGGGGAAGGTCGTAACCACGTCCATGGCCCCCAGGAAGGGTTCCTCCAAGCAACATAAGCAGGTGGATGCGGTCATGGAAGAATACAGGGACATCTTCTCCTCACCCATAGGGGTACCCTTGCATTATCAAGTCAAACATTCAATTGATCTTACTCTTGGAGCACCTTTTCCCAACGGGCCGATATATTGTTGCCTCATTTTGGAAAATGAAGAGATCAAGCGGCAAATCTAGGAGTTGTTACAAAAAGGGCACATCTGACCAAGTTCCTCGCCTTGTGGGAGCCCAATTGTACTGGTACAAAAGAAGGATGAAACCTGGAGGCTCTGCATTAATTATCGGGCATTAAACAAAATCACTGTCAAGAACAAGCATCCAATCCCATGGATTGATGACCTACTGGACCAAACCAAGGGGGCCTAGTATTTCAGCAAGATCTTTCTGAAGTCTGGTTATCACCAAGTTCCAATAGAGCCCATAGATGTATGGAATACTTCCTTTAAATCCAAGGAAGGCCTTTTTGGATGTTTGGTTATGCCCTTTAGGTTGACAAATTCCCCCGCGGATTTTATGAGGCTAATGGATGACATATTGCGGCCCTTCACCAACTCGTTTGTGGTGGTTTATCTAGATGACATCCTCATATTCAAAAAGAGTTGGGAAGAACACTTGCGACACATTCAACAGGTCCTTTAAACCCTTCAACAACACAAATTGTGGGCCAACTTGAAGAAATGCACCATTGGCATGAGCCAGGTCCAATAGTTGGGGTACATCATATGAGTGTGGCGTGCATGTGGAACCAACAAACATCCAAGTCATTTGGGATTGGCTAGCCCTGACCACTCTAATGGAGCTTCGCAAGTTTTTGGGCCTTGCAAATTTTTATCGGAGGTTCATGTTGGGATCCACCCATATCAGTTGGCCTTTGAGTCAGATTACTAAGGGTAGGGAAAAAGCAAAGTTTTCTTGGTTCGAGTCCCAACATAAGGCATTCATTGAGTTGAAGCGCCGCCTCTACTTTGCACCAATACTCACACTGCCAAACCTGCAACAACTATTTGAAATCGAGATAGACGCCTCAGACTATGCTATTGGTGTAGTCCCAACCCAACACAGGCATCCAATGGCCTATCATAGTGAGGCACTTTCTTATACAATTTAGAAGTACCCCACCTATGATAAAGAAATGTATTCCATCGTGTAAGCCTATCGATAGTGGAAGCACTACATTCGGGGGAAGGAGACAGTCATCGACACCGATCATTGACCTCTTCAGTTTATATAGACACAGGGAGGCGCACTATAGTCGCATCGCAAGACACTTTGGAGTGGAGAAAAACTATGGTTATACTACAAAAGTACTTCTATTGGCCTAAACTCTGGCTGTATGTTGGGAAATAATCAAGTCTTGCACTGGCTGCGCCATCGCCAAGCCATCCGTCAAGAAGCAAGGCCTGTACACTCCTCTGCCAACTCCGAGTCAGCCGTGGGAATCCATCTCCCTTGACTATATGTCTCGCCTCCCTTCTACCAAACATGGTAATGACTGTGTATTTGTGGTTGTGGACAAATTTTCTTAGATTTCTATATTGGAAGCCTGCAAGAAGAGTATCATAATAGAGGACACTACCAAACTCTTCTTTGAACGAGTATGGGTACATTTTGGGATCCCGTAGACCATTATATTAGACCAGGATAGCAGGTTCATTAGCACATTCTAGTCAATCCTCTAGACACTATTGGACACCACACTAACCAAGTCCACTGCCTTCCATTCCTAGACTGATGGCCATACAGAGGTCGCCAACAGGATGATAATGCACATACTTCGCATGTACAACTCCAAGCATCCTCGAACTTGGGATGAGAGTCTTCCATATGTGCAGACCAATTATAATAGAGCTCCCATAGCTTGAGTGGTCACAATTCCTTTCAATTGGGTCTAGGATTTCAACCATTGTGTCTGATTGATGTTGCCATGCCTCAGGCAACTACATAGACATAATTGACACATGTATCGTCTGAGGCGGATAAAGTTACCATATTTATTGAACGCATCCAACGCATCTACCAGCAGGTTCACAACATCCTTGAGAAGTCAAATTCCAACTAAAAGAAGCGACATGATCAACATCGGGTGCCACACAAATTTTAGGTGGGCAATAAAGTCTAGTTGCATTTGCAGAAAGAGCACCTTACCGGAGCCCATCAGAAGCTCAGACCACTCTGATATGGCCATTACACCGTTACCAAGGCTATCAAAGACAATTATTTTGAGCTCAACATTCCCCCATTCCTTGGTTTTCACCTAGTGTTCAATGTGGACAATATTCGACCATACTTCCCACCATTACTGGACACATCAGACATTGCAGAACAACTCACACCAACAAATTTAAATCCATATGGCATGGAATAGGCCACAAATGATCGTATTATGGACACACAGGTCAAGATCACTCACCAATAGAAGATCCAACTACATAGGGTTTTCAAAGCTAGCCAACACCTGCACCAAGGCAAGTGTCTCACCAGGGACCAGGTTCAACAGAAATTTCCTCACCTCATGGAGGCTTTGCATGCAATGGGGACCATTTCTTCCTAAGGGGGAAGAATGATCCAGGTGGATATTGGTGGCCACTCACCTATTCCACCTAGACCTTTAGTCGGTTTCAACTATTTTGCTTGTTTATTTTAGCATTTACTATTTTTAGTAATTTTTCGGGTCTTGAACTTCCAGAGTAGTTTTGACCCCCTAAACGGTGTTTTTTTGAGGTCCATTGTAGGCCCTTTGCCATTGGCAGGGGCTTGTGGCAAAACCAGTAGTATTCCGAGAGAACTTTGCAACAAGGTATCGTACATGCCAAACAGAGATAATATGACCAAGCTATGACCCCGGGAAGTTGGTTGTCCAACTAACCCCAACAAGGCCCATAAACACCTGGCATTTCATCTCCCAGGGTTAGGATTTTGTTGTTTATGGTTTTCTCATGTTTTTCAATAATAAATAGGCCCTTGAGCCTCATTGTAACACAGTTCTGAGGCATGTAGCTACCACATATATTCTTAGAGATAAGCTACCATCGTCTGAGATAACCTTATTTCCATTCTGTTTGTAAGCATATTTCAGTATTTGATATTAATGAAATGAAGGGTTATTTCTGCTACATCTTTGTATTTATGGTTATATCTATAATTTTTTGCGTTCTTGTTTAAATTCAGACCAGGTAAGGAGAACAGGGTTGTAGTTGCTCTTATCAGGGGAGTAAAGGTGAATCACATAGCAACTATGAGCTCTTATGGGATAGACTTATAGGATTTGATATTACAGGAAAAACAATAGGATGGCAAGTACATGGTGCTTATGCACATGTTACAATAGGGTACAAGTGGTCAGGATGTGGACTATCATCTAACAACATATGGTTTGGTCAGATTTACGGACAAGATATATGCGCCTAATGTTGGTGAGCTCAAGAAGACTATCTTGTGAGAGTTCCATGGCAAACCATATTCAGGTCACCAAGGATACCAAAAGACATCGACAACAGTGAATATTTTATCATTGAATGAATATGAAGAAGGATGTGCCAGATTTTGTGGCTAGATGTTTGTAATTTCTACAAGTGAAAGAAGAATGTAATCATCCGAGTGGACTACTATAACCGATTTCGATTCCAAAGTTGAATTTGGAGGTAACTTCCATGGATTTCATCATAGGTTTTCCGAGGACATCTAGATAGCATGATTCCATTATGGTTTTGGTTGATAGGTTTGCAAAGGTAACACACTTCATTCCAATGAAGTCTACTTATTTATCTAGTGATGTGGCATAGGTATTCATCAGAGATGTAGTGATGATGCATGGTGTTCCAAGAAATATGGTGTGGGGGTGAAAGTACCGTAGTTGTCTACATGAATACATCGAGGAAGAAATAGAGTTCCTAGACATCTCCTTGCTTGGTGCACTGTATTGTTTTTCTGTCAAGATTGAGAAAAAAATTAAACAAAAGAAGCAAGACTTTGGATTTGCAAATATGAAGCAAGGACAAGGTGCCTCCAAACCAAAAAACAAAAGACATAGCCAAGGTCGAGTGACCTAAGACAACCCATTAAAGCCACTAACAAAGAATAGCACCACAAAAACAAAGAAGAACACATGAAAGTGGTGTCAGTTCCACAAGAGCCCCACTCACAACAAAAATGAGTGTCGTGCTAAGTAGTCACTAGTGGCCGAGATAAAAGCTTCAAAGTAAGATGCATGTTATGATTTTTAGCTTGTACTCAACAAGGGGAAATAAATTATTGATTAAGAACATATTGTAACTGTTGCCACCACCAATGTCCAGAACATTGATCCCGAAGATCCACAAGAGGGGAGTGCCTCTTCCACTCACAAATGTGGGTGAAGGATTCTCTACTATAGTTCATCATCAATAATGAGAGAAAAAATAACCTCATCTCAACAGAGGTCATTAAGCGGTTGGCCCTACTAACCGTACCAAACCTACAACCATACACCATTGGGTGGCTCCACTAAGGGTGAGATCTCTGTGTCAACCAACAATGACACCTTCCCTACAACATCAAGCCCTTCATGGACAAAGTACTATGTGATGTTACTCCCCTTGAAGTTTGTGATGTTTTATTATGCCAACCATACTTTTAGAAGCATCATGTATTGTATGAGTCTAGACCTCGTACTCATATTATTACACTCGGAAAAAAAACTATACAGGATACTAGAGGTAGTCCCACCTATCGCAATTTCTTTCATCTCTTTTAAGAAATGTAGTAAGATCATCTCCTATACTGGGATTTATTTTCTTTCTTTCTGTTTTAGTCTCAAAGTAAGGGGAATATCATGGCCACATCCATGGCCCCTAGAAATGATTCTTCCGCACAACAGAAGCATGTTGATAAGGTCATGGAAGAGTACAAGGACATATTCCCCTCACCCATAGGGGTATCCTTCCAGTGTTAGGTCAAGCATTCGATCGATTTGACTACTAGAGCACCTCTACCCAATGAGCCAATATATCGCCACTCTCTTTTGGAAAATGAGAAAATGAATCAGCAGATCTAGGAATTGCTACGAAAAGGGCACATCTGACCAAGTTCCTCACATTATGGGAGCCCAATTGTACTTGTACAAAATAAATATGGGACTTGGAGACACTACATTGTTTATGAGGCACTAAATAAAATCACTCTCACGAACAGAGAACCAATCCCATGGATTGATGACCTTCTTGATTAGCTCAAGGGGGGAAGTACTTCAACAAGATTCATTTGAATTATGGCTATAATCAAGTTCCAATAGAACCCACAAATTTATGGAAGATTGCCTTCAAATCCAATGAAGGTCCCTTTGAGTGGTTGGACATACCCTTCGAGTTGATAAATGCCCCTGCAACTTTTATGAGGCTGATGGCTGACATCTTGCGACCTTTCACCAACTTGTTCATGGTTGTATATTTGGACAACATGCTCATATTTAGAGATAGTTGGGCAGAGCACTTGCAACATATTCAACAGGTCCTTCAAATCTTGTGACAACACAACCTATGTGCCAATTTGGAGAAATGTCCTTTGACATGAACCAAATCCAATATCTGGGATTCATAATTGATGAGTAAGGCATGCATGTGGATCCATGTAAGATCTAAGTACCTGACAAATCAAATTTTCACAACTTTTTGGGCCTTGTCAGTTTCTTTTGAAGGTTAGTTTTTGGGTTCACTCATATCACTTGGCCTTTAAGTCAAGTTACCAAGGGCAGAACGATTTTTTATTTTATTTTGGTCTGAATTACAACAGAAGGAATTCGTGGAGATGAAACACCACCTTATCTCTACACCAATACTCACATTTCTAAACCTGCAACAACCATTTTAAATTGAGACAAATGCTACTGACTATGCTATTGGTGTAGTTCTCACCCAACAAGGGAATCCGGTGACCTATCACAGTGAGACACTCTCCAATGCTATCCATAAATACCCTACCTATGACAAGGATATGTATTCCATACTGTAGGCCTACTGGTAGTGGAAACATTACATTCTCGGGAATGAGATGATCATCCACATAGATCACCAATCTCTTCAGTTTATGTAGACACAAGGGAAGTTGCAGAATGATCACCATAAAAAGTGGCCCACATATCTGCAACAATTCCATTTGAGCATTAAATACAAGAAGGGAAACACTAATAACATTGTAGATTGCCTTAGTTGGTCTCCGTTGTTGGCACTGACCATTGTTCCCAACTATCATGGGTACAAAAATTATAGATGGCTGCAACTATATAAAAATGATCCATAATTTTCCACCACACACCATATGTTGATGGAAGGCAAGCAAGTACCAGACTTCCACCTCTAGAATGTACTATTATGCTACTTGGGACACATTTATGTTCCTTCAAGTGAGTGTGCCAAGATGATTTGGGAGGCACACTACAGTCGGGTCGCAAGAAACTATGGTGTGGAGAAAATAATGGTAGTGTTACAAATGTATTTTAATTGGCCAAAACTTTGAGAGGATGTTGGAAAATATATCAGATCCCGCACTGCCTATTCCATCGCCAAGCTAACCATTAATAACTAAGGTTTGTACCTCCCCTGCCTACTCCTATCAATGGGAATCCATATCCATGAAATATATTTATATCCTCCCTTCTACCAAGAATGGTAATGATTGTGTATTTGTGGTCATTGATAGATTTTCTAAGATGGCTATTTTGGCTGTTTGCAAGAAAATCATCACAACAAAAAGACACCGCTAAATGCTTCTTCCAACAAGTGTGAGTACATTTTGGGATCTCGTAGACCATTATATCAGATCAGGATAGCAGGTTCCTGAGCACATTCTAGTCGAGCCTCTAGTTGTTGTTGTATACCAAGATTACCAAGTTGACCGCATTTCATCCCTAGATTGATGGACAAATAGAGGTCGTCAACAAGGTGATAGTGCACATACTACGCATGTACAACTCTAAGAATCCACGAGATGGGGTGAGAGTCTTCACTATGTGCAACATAACTATAAAAGAGCTCTCCATAGCTCGACTAGACACAACCCATTTCATGTGGGCCTAGGGTTTCAACCATTGTGCCACATTGATATTGGAATACCTCTTGCAACTACACATGCATAATGATCACATGTTCAGTCCGAAGATGATAAAGACACTAGGTTTATTAAATGCATTTAGCACATTCGCCAGTAGGTTCATGATATCCTAGATAAAGCCAATGCCAAGTAAAAACAATGTCACGATCAACATAGGGTGGCACATAAGTTTTAAGTGGGTGACAAGGTGTGATTGTATTCACAGAAGGAACGCCTTGCCGGAGCCCATCAAAAGCTTCAACCACTTTGATATGAGCCTTACACCATCACCAAGGCTATGGATGACAATTATTTCGAGCTATCCCCCCATTCATTAGCCTACACCCAATATTCCCATACTTTCCATCATTATTGGAAACATAAGACATTGCTGAGCAATTGACACCAAAAGAGCTCAATCGAGATTGCATTGAACATGCCACAACTAATATGATCATGGACATATATATTAAGAACACTCACCAATAGAGGATCCAATTATATTGGGTTTTCAAAGCTATCCAACTCTTGCACCAAGGTAAGTGGTTCACTAGGGACCAAGTTCAACAGAAGTTTCCCCATCTCATGGACGCACTTGATACAATGGGGACCATTTCTTCCTAAGGGGGTGTTAGTGTCAGTCTTTCCAGCCTTCCTCCAGTGATCAAATATGCTCTTACAAAGTGATTTTGAAGTGTCAATGTCAAATTTTGTCATTTCAGTGAGTCTTCAAGCAAAATTTGGTCACTAGGCATTAGGTCTAGGGTTTGCTCTCACTCTTTTCAAAGTTTCCAAAATGCCAATCTATGTCATCATTCAGTTGAGTGTATCATCATTCATAGGGTTTTCATTATCATGTCAATGTCTAAAGAGTCATTTTACACCTTGTTCATGCTTCAGTTGCGCCTAGGTAAGGTCATTTCCCTCTCCTAGGGTTTTGAAGGCAATTTCTCTTGGACGGTCAAATCATCGGCAAACCTTGTTTCCTGATGTTCATACACCTTCCCCTATCATTAAAGTACCTTATCAAACACTTCCCATCACTGAGATTCCCAAAATTCCTCATTTTCGCACAAACCCTAGTTTCTAGCTACAACCTGGCAATTTTCTAGGTTGGGCCTGTGTTTTTCCCTTTTGGACCTTGCCCCTCATTTCAATCTCTAATATTCCACTTTTCCCCTACTTCCTAACATGCCTCCCACTTCCCAAAAAATTTCCCAGAATTTAGAAGCTCCCTTATCCCCTCATTTCCTTCATTCGACAAAAATTCCTTGTTTCACACATCGGGATAAGTTTCACTCAAATGGTGTTTCAGAGCAATAAAAGATGAATTTGGGAAAAATGAGAGATGTTTTTGTCCAAAACATGCTAAATAAGAAAAACCTCCTTCATTTTTTGCACAGGTGTCATGGTTTTAGAGAAATGTCAAAATTACAATCGCCAGATCCAAGGAGGTTGGCCAAGGCACTAAAACGATGGAAAAGGCCCGATCCACTCCAAATTTTAGCCAAAGCCTTTTTGACTGAGCATGGTACTTGATTGGGGACCCCCAGCCCAAATTTCAAGAAATTTGGAGAAAATTTTGTCAATTGTGAATTTTTTGTGCCACACACAGGTTTTTGCTCCCAACGGGTCGCGCACCGTGCGCGACCCTTTCGATTGGGAGGTCCATTTCAGGAAAAGTCTGCATTTTTAGGTTTATCATGCAAAAATACACTTTCTCAGCAAAGACCAAGAAATTTCACCAAGTTTTGAGCCTCCAGAAGGTCAAAAAACAAGCAAAAAATGACTTTCTGCCACCTTTTTGACACACAGAAAGCAGTCTTGGGAGATTGCAATATTGGAGGGGCAAATGGACACCAAATTCAGAAATTCCACTTGGGTTGGAAAGTATACATCCAGAAATTTCCAACAAGCCCACGTTTTCCTCATTTGGACACCTGGAAGTGCCTCAAAAACTGCTCCAAAGGTGCACAACCTGTTCAGAATCAGTGCGCGACCCGTTGGATAATTTTCACAGAAATTGTACCTACAGCTCAGCAAAACGCCAATTTTGACTAGGTTTGACTTTTTGGAGTGAATTTTGATCCTCCTTGATGTAAATGATGTAATTTTATGATATCTTGACACTCATTTATCTCTTCTAGAAGATTCATTCATGAGATAGACAAAAATTTAATGAATGAATTGGTTTCCTAGCTTATAGAGGCAAGTTGTTTTGACTGCCTAGTTTTCAGTGCTCAGTTTAGAATTGGTTGAAACAGCTCCTAGGATAGTGAGCTCGACCCCTAGAGGCAAGGAAAGATGTTAGCTTGCCTATATTATGTACTTTCTTGGTCATTTTCATGGTTGGACTATTGAGGGAGAAAGCTTTTATTGTATTACTGATTGTATCACTGCATTTTGGCAAAGGAAGAAAGACCAGGGTTTTGCAGTCCTTTTTGGGATTCCTGTGGTTACATGTATTGATGGTGTGTTTCTCTTTGTACTTGTAAGTTTGTTATGTGAATCATCTTCTTACTTTTCTTCTGCAAATTAGGCAAATGAATTGTTAAGGTAGAATTCATGGTTGCTATGCTCTGCCTTTAAGTTTGCTTAATATCAATGTTTTCAGCTGTTTAAGGAGAATTCAAGGTGATTGCTTGCTCTCCTTAGCTCCTCACCAGTCATTCTCATCCATCCAAATCTTTTAAAGGCATCAATACAGTCTCCTCCTCGCCCCAAAGAACCCCCTGCAAAAAACTGTGTCCAATCCCCGCACCCAAAATTGCCTTTCCCCAATTTTCCACCAAAACCCTAAAAATTCCAAATCAAACCTTTTTATCAGTTTACTAGCCTAAAATCAGTGTTCTTTATTGGTTATGTCGTCCCGTTGAAGATCTTTGCCGAGATAGACCGGAGAGAGCCCTCTCCTGCCCCGTAGGGCTAGCTACGAGGCTAAGTGGTTTGATGTTGCCTTGGAGTTTACCTTTTTCAGCCTGAGGTGAAATTTCAAGCGCTAACAGGACTGTCTAGAGTTGAAAGAAACAAGTGCGACACTTGGGATAGACCTTTCGACGACCGTGACAACACTTGCGCGACAATGCTTACAACTTTGTGTGTGAGTGTGACGAATGTTCACATAGCTAAGACAACCCCAACACACAAAGACAAACCTTCAAAATCACCAGAACAAGATCACAAGCATGGCAAAGCAATCAACATGCCAAAATATGACAGTTGGTTGAGTGAGCGAAAGGGAGAAAGACATGTAGATGAAACACATGGAATGAATTTCAGTGCTTGCAACCATGCATTTCATTGAAGATAGAATGATATGAAAATGATAAGTAGTCCTTCAAGCTACACTAAGAGTTGTATTTCAAAATATTTGTTTCGTTTTCCATACCTACCCTCCAAAGGGTTATTCATCAGATGGAGTCTTCATGTGGTCCTGATCTTCTATCATACCCTAGGTTTTTTGGTCTGCTTATTTTTCTCCTCAGCTCCTTGAGAGTCCTCTAGCATGTCATCCTTCTGCTGATCACTGAGAGACACATCTATGAAATTTCAGTGGGAAGTGATTTTTGCGAGATGAGGCCCTGGGAGGATACATCTGCACAATTTCAGGATGTAAAGCAGTCTGAGAAACTAAGGGACAAACGACACAATTTTAGGATGCAAGATACTGCTGCGGGATGAGGCCCTGGGAGGACACACCTGTGCAATTTTAGGATGAAAGGAAAACTAAGCAGCTGCGATGCTTGAGGAAAAACACTACAAAATTTCTGGATACAGTGGGTTCCAGCTGAGGGAACGACACTAGGGGAACCACTGCACAATTTTTGGATGCTAAGGGAGGCTGGGCATATTTCCCCTTGAAGCAAAACAAACTTCCCTTTGCATGACAAGTGATAGCCCCCATGCCCAAAGATGACACATACTATGTAAAGATAAAAGCGTGAATGACTCTTAAGATTGAAAAGGGGAGCTTGAGATCATTATCTTACCAAATAAGTGACTAAGGAATGACCGATCATAGGATCCATGGTAGGCTCCAAAATTTGAGTACAGGCCAAAATTATGGAGGGTGTTGCAACTGCTACAACACTTGGTGACACACTGGTTAAATTCCAACTTCTCTGTATTGGTTCGTTCAGTGCAAGGCCTTGGTCCATTAGGGAGTATTGATTCATTGTGTGGATTACTTTAGCTTCCCAACTTACGCCGTGGATGGACATGGTTTGCCTTGTAGCAACGCAGTTGAACACAACACAAGATTCAGCCAGATCACAATGTTTCAAATTGGCAAGGGTAGTTTGGTTCACGAGCTTAAGATTTTCATAGTATAGTTTTTCATCTTTGGTGTTGCTTCACTGCCAGCAAGCCTGAACAATACCCTGACTGAGTCACATAGGAACACAAGTATTGCTCCACTGCCAACGAGCCTGGAAAATACCCTGGTGGAGTTGCTTGCTTCACCTCTCTGTGCAAGAAGCCTTTCTCTTCTTTCACCTTTGTTATTTTTGAAAGAGAACCGTGCATAAGCACTTATTTATATTTGGGGTGGAAGAGGGATTCCGACTTATTGAGAGCATGAGAGGTTGTTCCTTCAGAGAGGCATATAAAGACCTTTGATTTAGGTTTGCTCGTTTATATTTTTCCCCTTCTCTATTTCTACTAGTTGGATACGCTTGAACACACCAGAGAAGAAAATTGAGTACATGCATGAGGTTCCCAGATTGGACACATGTTCATGGTTGGACCAAAGCTCTCCTTATGGATGGGTTGTATTTTCCATCAAGGCTTCATCAACCAATATTTACAACCAAACATAAGAAAGATGGAGATAGGACTAGCCAAGGGCTGCAATGTCACAAGACTCTTTGAACTTCAGCCACATACACATTCAGAAACCAAGACGCAGGTGCAGGCACAACACTTATTCGTGTAGTGAAAACAAAAGGAAAATTGAACAAGGAAGGAAACAAAGCAACAATAAAGAAGACACAGAACCATGAAACAAAAATCAAAAGACAAGACAACAATATGACTAAAGCGAATATGATGTAAAACCAGAACGAAATACTCAGAGCGAGTGCAAGGAAAGGAAACCTAAGATGCAACTAATCCTATTCTTATCCTAATAGCTAGATGGTCGGGGTTATGTGTAATGAAATCTTCAGTGAAGACACTGTAGTCATTCCTGACCTGCATCCACAAAGATATGAATGATTAAAACATATAAAAGGTGATGTGCAATAGAAAATACAGAAACTTGAAAAATTTACAGATGGGAAGAAAGGTCTTGCCTGTGGGAAGAAAGACATGTCACAACCAATACTTTTACCCAATGCACATGCTTACCTCTTTGATGGATACTGCTTTTCAACAAACCTTGGAAGCCTCTTAGCAAGCATGAGGAAGGATTGAAACTTGCCACCTGCAACAAAGCATTCCAAGTAATATTGTTCCAACCATTCAGCGATTGGATCATAAAATTCATGATGTCTATCTTGAAAGCCTCGTGATCTCTAAAAAGTTGAATTTTCAATTCGAGAAGTAGGATCACAATGGGAATATTGTAAAGAAAAATAGATTTGATCATCCTCGGTAGTCATGCTAAGACAATGAGGACCTTCTATAACTATCAGTGAAGGTTGAAGTGCCTCACCTGCTTGATAGAAATATGAAGAGAGAGATGTTAATCAATGAAGATTAGAGAGTGTGAAGAAAATGTCATCGGATGTGTTGATGGGAAAATGGGAAGCCAAATGATAGTCATCCAAGATAAAGAAATGATCGAATGAGCTAGTTGAGACATCAGATTCCTAGTTTTCAGTGAACAAAGAAAAATCCATTTGAGCAATCCCGTGAACGCGCCAAACAATGGAACTAATTTCGCTGTGAGCTAGATATGACAAATAGATTTGTAGTGCAAGGTTCACAAGAAGGCCAAGGAGATGACCATGAGGAGGAAAATTTGATAAGTATGATTACAAGCAAAGATAGTCTTTGAGATGATCAGCTTCACAATTCCATGAATTCATGAGAGATGAACATTCCCAACCCAAGTTTGATGTAAGATATTTGCATGAAGACAAACAAACTGTAACAGATTCGTGAATTCGATCATACATGAAATTTTGAAAATTTGAAAGATCACACCCAGAATACTAAGCATTTCTTACACTAGGATCCACATTGAATGAAACCATGCAGATAGATGGATTGTGCCTAAGAACCCAAATCTAATTTGGTTCAGAGGGATTACCAGAGTCGTGAAGTCCTGACATAACCATCAATGGATGTTGAAGTGCGTTGACTCCCTGGAACATCCCAAAACTTTTAAAAACTGTAGAATCATATTTTGAAACTTGAACCAGATCATGCATGGCTTGAGCATGGATGCTATTATTAATTTCAAAACTTCTCTCTGAATGGAAACCATCTCTGTCACATGTTTCACTAGATTTTCAAGTTTCAACATTAATAAGATTACTCAATTGAAGAGCATCTTCTGATGGTAGTCCAAAGATAAATGAATTGGTGAGCTCATATGAGCAAGTTGATTTGACGAGTTGTCTTCGTGCAAAAGAAGGGATGACGGGGAATGGGTAGAGCACTTTATGATTAGACTGTTTTCAATTTTATCATGGAAAACCTCACTACCTTGTGTCAATCGAGGAGATAACTCATCAGATGAAGAAGCAAGAGAACAAGGAGTATCTCTGCCGCATGTAGATGCATTGCGAATGGTAGGACGCAAGGGGAAGTGAGGTGAAAAGGAAGTTTCAATATGGACATTTTCTTTGACTATAGCACATCCTAGCTCTGAGTTAGATTCTTCATGAGAAAATGAAACATTATATGATGTGCTTGGGTGTTCATCACAATATGGAAAAATGGGAGTGATGATTGCACAAGACTAGGGGTTGATCGAAAGAATTGATTGTACAAGATGTTCCACCAAGATTAGCAGATTGAGAATCATTCAAGAACGAAAGCTCATTATTTTGATGTGGATAATTTTGAAACAGAGAGGGATGATTGATAGTGTCCTCACCTTTCTGGTCCTTTGCCTATGTAATGTGACTGCCTTGTGCCTAATCGCAATTTGAGCCAGCAGCTTAGGAATCAAGAGAATCCGAACAACTAGCTAGTGAAATAGATTGATAAAGCGTGTCATGGTACAAGGAGTCATGACTTGTAGATGATAGAGGATGGAAAATATGCAGATAATATTCGAGACTTGAGTTATGAATATAGACTTCCTCTTGCAGAATGGAGGAGTGAGTATTCACTGTAGGCTTCCTAAGCCATTCTGGAATTTCCTCCATTGAAGTGGGAGACAGACAAGAAGATGGGTTGGGGAATTGATTCGCAAATTTCTCATATTCATGATCACCACAAGGGGGAATCCACATCGGGACTAGAAAATGAGGAGGACAAGGAATAAATGGGGTGGTGGGCTCCTCCTCTACAATCTGAGGTGCCTCATGATCCACAAGAGTTGGGGAGGAAGGGAAATCAGGAGGTTCAGGCTCACCATATAAGGAGACATTAACTAAGCGTTTAAATTCTTCTCTCAAGAAATACGAGTTCAATTTTTTTCTAGGAATTTCGCAAAAAAGGTGAAGGAACCGATCAAAAAAATCCTCAAGTGATTCATTAGGATTCATTCTTAAATGATGAATTATTTCACAAACATCTTGGTGGTCATACTTATCGAAGGCTTTAACACAACATCTTGGTAAGCTGAGCGAGCGAATGGATAGAAGCAACGATAATGTATGACACCATGATTTAACACGACCTTTGAATGTGAGGGTGAGTAATATAACCATGACATCTTCAGAACCTACTTTGTTAAAAAACTAAGATGGATAATTTCAAACCAATCTTCACGAAAAGTTGATTCACCCTCACTATCGAACTTAAGTTCGAACATGTCATGAATGACTTCCATAGGGATGGTACAATTAAGCTCTTTAGAAAAACATACCAGGATTATGATTTCAGGAAGAGCAATTTTAAATAAGAGATTCAAACCAAACTCTACGGGCACAACCTGTCGTCTGGCCCTCCTTCTAGCGCAATTTTGTTGATGGTGCTGGAAATTCATCAACCAAGGGGATCTCCCCGATATGAAGTCCCAACTAAACCTCACACCGTTTGGTGTAGGAGTCACATCTAGTATAAAGGCTAGGTTTCCATATACTCAAAGATATGCCTTGGCTCTGGCTGTCAGCACATGAGAGTGTTACGCTGGCATCTTCAAACAATAAGGTAAGTGTGCCTGGTGAGTGCATAATGTAACTTGTGTCTAGGTTCTCTTACTGCAAAGGGGGAGAGTAAAGTGAGCCTCTAAGTGAGAGGTAATAGTACCAGCCAGGAAGAGACACACATGAACCAGAAAGGTCTGTCCAACACCCAGCGGAACAGTCCATAGCAAATGAAACAATCGTTAAAACTGAAGTGAAGGTGAAAACATGTACACCACCCAGTGGAGTAGTCAACATGAATGTGACGGTCATTAAAACCAAAGTGAAGGGGAAAGCACGTACACCACCCAATGAAGCAGTCCACATGGATGTGATGGTCATTATAACTAGAAAACAAAAATGGTCTGTCGAGTATCCCGCAAAGTAGTCCACAAGGATGTGACAATGGTGATAACCAATACACAAAGGTGGTTTGTCTAGTATCCCGTAGAGTAGTCCACAGGGATGAGACATCGGTGATAACCAATACAGCACATTCCCAACAATGTAAGTACTAAAAAAATAGAATTAGTTCAAATATCTTAGTACAAGTGAAACAAAAATGCATTACAAATGATGAAACAATAGTCTTACAAACATCTACAAAACATGCATGAAAATGTGTTGGCCTTAACAAGCTCCTGAATTAAGAAAAAGTCCCAAGACACATCTATACACCATACATCACTAGTCCCAATAGTGGGACATTGGAGCCACTCCTATTTCCTCAAAGAACTATTTGTCTACTCTCAAGGCTATGTGGGAGGAGCTAAGGTGAAAAGTTCTGGCTCATACAATGGGAGGGGTATATATAGCCAAGGGCGATGCTTGACCCTTGTGACTCTTCGACTACCCTCATGACCATTGAACTTCCTATGAATTTTCAACTGACATGACTCTTCAACTTCTTATGTTCATCTATTGGACTTTCACTTTACATTACATTCAGTTACAACAGATATGGCCCATAGTGGTGATGTGGCCTTGACAACTCATGATAGAACTTGACATGACATTGCTGACATGTACTAGCTGGATGTGGTGTCCATCTCAAGCTGCTGCACTATTAAGTGATGGATGTACTCTTAGGTGTGCTTTGTATTCTCCTTTACATGGATTGATGCTGTGAGGTCTTCAATGGTCTTGGTCTTGCAAGATAGTTCCGTGCATGTGTTCCTTTCGCTTGCTGCTTCTTTCATCCATCCAACTGCAAGTAAGTCTTCTAGCATGTGCACTCTTTCTTCATACCGTTTGTCGTCTCACCATGATCTATTAGTGTACCTGTTATTGCAATTCACTCATGACAAGATGACATCGAATCCAAAACCTCCCAGTCTAGCATGATGCATTGTTTTCCGTGTTCTAGGCCCGAGACAGATGACAAGTTGGGAGAGGGCCCAGTAACTATGCATTGTGTAGTTCCGGGTGACAGGGAGGAGGACTGATCAGTGATACTGTGTACAACATAGTTCAGGGTTGGACAAGGAACTCTTTGGCACAATCTTCACTATCATGGAAAACTTTGTAGAGGCCATTGGTATGAAGAATTGTGCAGTTAAGGACACCAGTGGAAGCTTCAAGGTGGGACTTCGAGGGACACCTCTACATAGTTTCCAGAGGGAAGACAAGGTAGGATAACAAAAGGACTAGAGGAAAACTCTGCATAATTTTTGAGAGCAGTCAGTCTTGATTTAGGGAAGTCACTGGGAGGACATCTCTGCACAATTTCTGGAAGAAGTGCAGGCTCAGGTCTCCATGCAATATGGGGTTCTAGTAAGTAGGAAGGAGGCTTGATGACTATTCTTCTAAAGTGTGCAATTTAGATAGGTAGTGGGGCAATTTCTACGTAGTTCTGGGAAGGAAGACATGTTGCTTACCTTTGGGATTGCGCAGTGAAACTGGCTTAGAGGACAACTTGAAGCACTGCACAGTTCCAGATAGTAGAGCACCACCACTGAGGGATGAGACTGTGTAGTGCAACTCAGTCGGGGTCCAGTGAAGTGAAGTTGTTCTGTCGAGATATTTTTAGGAATATGGCTAAGTGTTAGAGGTAAGTGAACTTGTGATGACTCGACATTGTGAACACAAACTTAATGTACTTTGACAACATGACAACACTGACCACCTAGACAACATAGCAAATCATGACCATCTGTGGGACTATCTAGAGCTGAAAGTGACAAGTGCGACACTTGGGATAGACCTTTGGACGACCGTGACGACACTTGCATGACAATGCTTACAAATTTCTTTGTGAGTGCGACGAATGTTCACATAGATAAGACAACCCAAACACGCAAAGACAAACCTTCAAAATCACCAAAACAAGATCACAAGCATGACAGAAGAATCAACATGCCAAAAGACGAGAGTTGGTTGAGCAAGTGAAAGGGAGCAAGACACATAGAGGAAACACATGGAATGACTTTCAGTGCTTGCAACCATGCAATTCATTGAAGACAAAATGATATGGCAATGATAAGCACTCCTTCAAGATACACTAAGAGGTGTATTTCAAATTACCATACCTACCTTCCAAAGGGTTATGCATCAGATGGAGTCTTCATACTGTCTCAATCTTCTATCATACCATGGATTCCTTGGTCTGCTTATCTTCCTCCTCAACTCCTTGAGAGTCCTCTAGCATGTCATCCTTCTTGTGATCGTTGAGAGACACATCTACACAGTTTTAGTGGACAATGACTGCTATGGGATGAGGCCCTGGGAGGACACATCTGCACAGTTTCAAGATGCAAAATAGACTAAGCAGCTGAGGGATAAACTGCACAGTTTTAGGATGCAAGACACTATTATAGGATGAGGCCCTGGGAGGACACATCTGTGCAATTTCAAGATGCAAGGCAAACTAGGCATCTGAGATGCCTGAGGGACAACACTGTGTAGATTTTGAAGACAGTGGGTTCGAGCTGAGGGAAGGACACTCAAGGAAACCACTGCACAGTTTTTGGATGAAGGGAGGTTGGGAAAATTTTCCCTTGAAGCAAAACAAACTTCCCTTTGCATGACAAGTGATAACCCCCATGCCCAAAGATGACACATACTATGTAAAGATAAAAGCATGAATGAATCTTAAGATCAAAAAGCGGAGCTTGAGATCATCTTACCAAGTAAGTGACTAACGAATGACCGATCACAAGATCCATAGTAGGCTCCAAAATTTGAGTACATGACAAAATTTTGGAGGGTGTTGCAACCGCTACAATTAAACTTAAGATCTTCTCACTTCTCTGCCATCTACAACATATCCACACACTAGCTCTTCTCACAAGAAGGTAAAATACAATGTGAAACTCCTATAATGCTCTCTCTCACTATCTGTATGCACATATGCAATAGAAACTCAACCTCCTCTGTCTACACTAACACCTGCTCACCTTGCACTCAACAATATAACCTCAAAATTATGGATATACTCCTCTACTTAAGAAAATTTCTCCACCATCTCCACTACGCAGATCATCAATATATTCATACTCTAAAAAATTATCTGAGTTTTATATTAATTCAAAAAGGATTCCATCTCATACCATGGGAAATTACCATTGTTTCAACCTTTGGAAAACATCTGATGCACGAGGAATGTTGGAAAATAGAGTCTGGACAGAGTAACGCACCTTATGCCTTCTAGAAAAGCATTCATGTTAGTTCTAACTCTTCCCTAATAAAGCCAAACTGAGTTATAATGCTCCCCATGCATTGGTAACCTACGTTACCCTTGTTTCACCCCAAAAATAAGCTAGAAAACATTGTCAAACCTTGCTCAAACTTGCTCCAACTTCTACCCTGCATTTCCCAATATTTGGCAGACACATCGAGCTTTGATAAGGCTTCAATAAAACCTCACAAAAATATCTAATCATGAGGAAACCTCGTCCAACCTTGTCTATTTGATCAACATGTTAGACCCTCCAAACAAGTTGACACCATGCCAACAAATCACCTCTAATAGCTGCACAAAATGCAACATCTATGCACAATCCTATAATGCATCTACCTCATCTCCATCATCACCATAAGGCCAACACATTACTGCGACAAGTCATCCAACACGAACATAAGCATGAATACCTAATTTCCATAGTTCTCAACATAGGAGGATGAACACCATTAACATATGAGAAACTATCAACCACATCCTTGTCATCATCTGATCATCATGAGTATGAAACCATAAGGTTGACATCAATGCCAACACAGTCAGCTCAATGTCAACTCAACTAGCTACAACCATCAAACATATGCATGAATGAACACTTGTAGGACATGCTACAAGGTTGAGATCATTTCCAACACACACTAGTTGCAACTACACAAGCCATAATGCCAACAATATCCCCCTTTGGCATTGATGAAAACCACACAACCTCCGAATCAATCTCCTCTTCTATCACTCCCCCTTTGACATCAATGGAAAAGGGTCAGTTCCACAATATAAGGGAACAATAAAACGGGTACAAGTACTGAAGAATATGCCCTCCACATGGATGAAAAACAATGTACATCAACAATCATCCATGCCTCCATACAAGAAACAAGCAGCACAGGAGCCAACATCAATCAGAGCATCATATCACCAAACATCTCTAGTAGCAAAAACCATTATGTACCAACAACCTTAAGCAACGTCAACAAACAAAAATGTGCAACAACATCCAACAACAACCACATGAGGTACACCACAACTATATAACAACAACATCAACCTCTCTACCCATATCATGAGGCCAAGAATCCCAATAGTCAAAGCATAACATGAGGTACACAATGAACACATCAAAACAAACCATAATTCCAACAATGTATGGTTGAAGTAATAGGAACAACAAATGCTTCCCCTTAACATGTTCCATCTCCAAAATCAGCTCCAACTTGCAATGAACTGCTTCCGCTGCAAGAAATGCCTTCTTATTAAGAAGGAAGTACAAGGTTGTTGGGCATGGAATCCCCCCACAACAAGCTTTGGGGCTCAAAGCCCGAGTTTTGGTCAAAGGTTTTGTAAGACTCCGCGAATTGCAGGCACAGAGCGCGAAGTAGAGGTTAAGTCATAGGGATGTCTGCCCTAAAGTAATGTAATGTAAAGTCATGTTGGCCTACCCATGGTCCGCGAACCATTGGATTGTATAAATAGAGTGAAGCTCTAAGCTGTAAAGGCAGTAGATGATAGAGAGAGTAGCGAAAGAATGGTTCGAGCTTAGAGTATAATTCTAAGTGTCTTGGGTTGTAGTAGTAGGAAGAGGCTCTGCAGCTAAGTGTGCAGAGGCCTAGTAGAGTCCACAGCTGAGTGCGTGGACCCTTGCAGCTGAGTGCGCAGGGCTGAGTTGAGTTTGTAATTGGGAGAGAAAGCTAATAAAAAGAAGTTGATTCCTAATTCTGTGTAATTGTTGGGCATTATCTTCTTTATGTTTATATTCATTTATGTATCGCACGCACTGATATGATTGCTGAATATGCTGTAATAACCATAAATCTTACACACACAAGTTAAGTAATCAGTGAATTAGTGAGGAACTTGGGTATTATACAGGTCACGCCCTGAGTAGGGCTATGCGAAAGCCGCACTGTAGGTCGCGAAGGGATCACAAGTGCGCGCAACGATAGGTCAGACAATGGACCTCCACAAGCCCATCAGACATCCCAAGGGTGCGGAAACCTGGTTCTAGCACCCTCCCATACTACTTCGGGTGAGACATCAATCCGTGCTCCACAAACTATTGTTGAAAGGGCCAGTAGTACCAAGATTTGCTTGGCTAAAGCACCTCTGAACCTGGGTCAGGCCCCACTAAGCCAACAAATGGTTCCATTGCCGAGACCAGGATTTGCATAAAGGGTGTCTAATTTCATGCCACTAGAACCCTACAAAGAAAGAAATTGGAGAGTGTTTGGACAAGAAGATTCATGAGTTCACGATGCAAGAAAATAGAAATCCGTGAGTATCTAAGGAACAGTGGTTGGATCGCTACTTGTACACTGAAATCCATGAAATTTTCTTTGCATCTTTTCCATCTAACTTGTATGAGTGGATCACAAAGTTAGCAGACAACCAGGGAAGGTGTAGGCTTGACAAACCAATAGTGTGGACTCCAGAACTAGTGTGCAGACTTGAAGCCTCAGAAGAGAAGATAGCGCGAGCTGTGGACCATTGGCTTGACCAAATAATAGGAGGATTTATCACTGAGTTCACGGTAGACACGACCGTCAGCGACAGCGAGGCAGAGCAATGTTTTCTCAAGGGACTACGAGGTAGGTATGTTAAGTCTTTGAACACTTGGATTAAGATTCTATTGTGTGAAAAGTGGGTTATGCGAATAAATTAATGTTTGGGACTACGTGGAGTGGAAAGATCTACAAAAGCATAAGTAGTGAGGAGTTGGAAAACAGTCCCTTAATTTCACCCTCGTGGGAAAGCGAGGAGGAACTCACGAAGGTTTCTCCAAGAAGCGCAATTAGTTTGATAAGGTAGCGAATTTTGTGTTTACCACCTCCACCCAGACCGCCACCCGCTTCACCCGCCTCACCTCCATCTCCACCCACTCCACCTTTGCCACCTCCACAATTTAGTATGGAGAGTGCGATCAAACTACCAGTATTCAGAGGAGTAGGGAATGAAGATCTAGACCAATTTTGGTTCGTGGTAAGAGCAGTATGGAAAGCATAGGGTGTTGTGGATGATAATATTAAAAATGCTACACTGGTGAGCGTGCTGTAGGATCGTGCATTAACGTGGTATATTAAGCATTCTAATGACCATCTGAATGCAGGAATTGTAGAGATCCAGACTACGCTGAACAGGGAATTTAGAAAGCCAAAATTAGAGACGCAATAAATCATTGGGTTTAAAGAGACTGTGATGCTCCAGGGTGAGATTCCCTGGGATCTGGACCAAAGGCTAAAGAGTACGATCTGCAAAGCCAATATGACATTAACAGATGCACAACATCACACATGGTTTGTGGCCTCACTTACGCCACACTTAAGGATGGCACTGTCACAGCAAAAAATTTCCACCCAGGCCGAAGCATTGGAGATGGCAATGAGATTGCATGAGACCCCTATAAAAGACCCTAGGTTGGGAGTCCAACAAATCCATGCACAACTACAGAATCTGTGTCTAGAGATGCAAAGTTTAAAATATGACAGGATAGCTCGGCTGGAGGTGCGCGAGGAACTATGGTGCATAAAATGAAAAGGCCAAGGGCATGACATGGACCACTGCCCAATGTTCGCAAACTACTTGGCAGGGGGAGGGGCAATACAATTAAGACCGGAGGCATAGGCGGGGCCGAGCATGGCGTCTGTATTATGGTGCATGATCTGCCAGATAGGAGGAAAACATACCACATATAATTTTCATCTGTTACAGAAGTATATGCAGATGTCCCAGCAGTTGTTTTGTAATTTTTGCAGGTTGGTAGGCCATGACGAATGCACCTGCCAAAGCTATGAACTAATGATGGATTGAACTCCTACCTACTGGGTGCACGCCGAAATGTGAGCCCTCGACCCAAATGTAGGGATGGCATGCACTGGGTTTCAGGGGCACGGTCAGGGTCGAGGTGGAATGGGACCAGGAAGGGGTCGCAACTAGATAATTTGTTACAATTGCGGAAGCCCAGGGAATTATGCCCGTGATTGTACGAACCTGACTAGGATATCATGTTGGTACTGTAATTAGTTTGATCATGGGGTAGAAGATTTCCCTTCACTGATAGCGAAGATGCACGAAAAGGGGGTACTTGATCCAGACTTAAACAAGAACGCAAAAAATTACAGAGATAACCATATACACAAAGATGCAGCGGAAATAATACTTCATTTCATATGGAAAATACTGAAATATGCTTACAACCGAAAATAGAAATAAACCAGCGAGGGCGATGGTAGCTTATCTCTGAGAAGAGATGTGTGGCTACATGCCTCTCAACTGTGTTACAATGAGGCTCGAAGGCCTATTTATTGTTGAGAAACAATGGAAAAACCCTTCACATTCCAAAACCTAACCCTAGAAGATGAAACGCCAAATTGTGGGCCCCTTTTTTGGGTAAGTTGGTACATCAACTTCCCGGGGTCGCGAATTGGTCGTATTATCTCCGTTTGACGTGCATGATAGCCCGTTGGAAAGATCTCTCCGAGGACTATGACGGAAAAGATGGTTTTTTAGGCAGAAAAATCGTTGGCGATAGATTTCCCAAAAAACATCGTTTAGGGCCTCAAAACGGCTCTGGAAGTTTAGGACCCGAAAAACTACTAAAAATAGTAAACTGTGCTATAATTAAGGAAACTGAAAAACTGAAAGAGACAGTTGTGGGGGTCCAAATGGGATAGGTGGGTGGCCACCAACATCCACCTGGATCACCTTAAGGCCTAGAAAGTAGTGAATGAGTCCACGGTCCTTCATCTCGAATTCAAAGGCTAGCTTCCTCTTACACTCGATCATTAGGGGCTCACTACCTTTCAAGAATAGATCATCAACATATAAAACCAAAATCAACGGCATACCTTGGACTACCGTGGAGTAGAGTTTGGAATCGACATTGCTTCTTGTGAATCCTAGCTTCACCAAATAATTGTCAATGTGGGTGCACTGTGCTCTGAGGGCTTGCTTCAAACAATACAATGCCTTCTTCAACCTGCAAATATGTGTCTTTCGATCCTCTAGTTCAAATCCCTATGGCTGCTCAACGTACACTTCTTGTAACATACCATGGAGGAATGTTGTCTTCACGTCCATTTGATGAAGGGTCCTTCACGTCCATTTGATGAAGGGTCCATCCTTGACTTGAGACAAGAGCAACTATCGAACGAATGGTTGTATATCGACCCACAAGTGCAAATATATCTTCATAATCTTCTCCCTCTTTTTGGGAGAATCATCAGGCCACGAACCTTGCCTTGTATTTCTCAATGCTACAATCAACTCCATTTTTTTATCTTGAATAGCCACTTTGAAGTAACCAAGGATTTCCCCTTCGATCTCAGCACAACATCCCATATGTCATTCTTCATAATTGGTTCATATTCTTCGACCATAGCATCCTTCCAAACTTATTCTTTCACAACTTCTTCAAAGGTGGGACATTTGGCTTGAATCGTAATGCTCATGGTTGCAACATATCCCTGGTACCTGCATGGCTTCTTCCTTTCTCCATATGATCTTCGTATGGGAACTCGTCTCTCATCATCCTGTAATGTGTCACGGGGCCAAAGTGGCCTCTTACTAGTAGGAGGATCCATAGGCTCCATGGGATCATCAATAATGTCTATCTCAAAGTCAGGCATAGAAGGACCATCTAAAAATCCATATAATTCCTCTTCTCAGGAGGAAGAGGTGGAGGAAGGTCCCTTGCTTTCCCAAGGGTAGCATCTTCA
This sequence comes from Pinus taeda, assembly GCA_000404065.3. Taxonomy (NCBI): domain Eukaryota; kingdom Viridiplantae; phylum Streptophyta; class Pinopsida; order Pinales; family Pinaceae; genus Pinus; species Pinus taeda. Next base: position 55,331 of record APFE030043827.1, on the reverse strand, counting down.
TCAAACGTTACATCCCTGCTAATTTCAACCTTCCTTTGACTAGGAATATATATTCTAAATGCTTTAGAATTTTCACAATATCCAACAAACATACATTTTCTTCTCGTAGCTTCTAGCTTATTTCTTTTATCCTTCGGCACATGAAAATATATAGGGTAGCCAAAAATACAAAGGTGGCTAACATTAAGCTTGACACATGTGAATACTTATTTGAGGGTCTTGTTGTCCAAGGCTTGATGAGGTACCCTGTTTCGAACATATATGACAGCGTTCATTGCTTCTCCCCAAAGGAATTTCGGCAACTTTTGATCATGGAGCATGGCACGAGCGGCTTCTACAATAGACCTATTCTTTCTTCCAGCCACTCCATTTTGTTCAAGTATAGGGCATAATCGTCTCTTTCTTGATACCTTCCTTCTTGCAAAAATCAATGAACTCCTTTGATATGTACTCTCCACCATTGTCAGACCTGAATATCCTGATTTTCTTCCCTGTTTGATTTTCGACCAAAGCTTTGAACTCCTTGAACATTTTGAAGGCTTCATCCTTATGCTTCAAATAATATATCCATGTCTTTCTTGAGAAGTCATCAATGAAGGTAATGTAGTAGAGATGGCCACCAATAGAGTGCACGGGGATCGGACCACATATGTCGAAATGAACGAGATGGAGGATGCCATTTGTCTTATTCTCACTAGAGGGGAATGGTCCCCTTGTCTTCTTTCCACTGGCACAACCTAGACATACTCCATGTTGAGCTTGAACATCAGGAATACCAGAGACCAATTTCTTCGATTTCGGAATAGCATCACAATGTAAATGGGCCAATCTTCGGTGCCAAAGTTCGCTTAGATGATTAGTATCATGGACCAATGCTAGAAGAGGTCTTCTAGTAACCTGTAGAGTCCTTCAAATCTTGATACCAATGTGAATGCATCTCTCATAGGTGGTCCAACAGTGCAAGTAAAAACCTTTCCCCCAATGTTGCGAACATCGGAATCGGGATAAAATCGGCAAGGGTCCGAAAAACCTAAAAATCATAAAAATCAAGAAAATATCAGTAAAAATCGATAGACATCGGCAAAATTAAGATACCATCAAAATATTGGTAAAAATCAGCAAACATCGGCTAGGCCAAAAAATCATGATTTCGACATAAAATCGGGATTTTATCGAGATATTCGCAACACTGCTTTCCCCTGATGAAGGCAACCCTCATCCCTTTGTCTTCTGTTGGGTAGCGGAGGTCCCGCGTAACAATTATGGGTCTGATAGCCTAGAAATTAGGATAAAAATATTGTAAAACTCCGAAATATGCGGAGTGCGAAATGTGAAAGGTCGAATCAAAGGGTTGTCCGCCCAAGAAATAATATAGAACAACAGGAAGTAAGTCGGCCCGCGGACCATAGGAAGGTATAAATAGAGCGCGGCTCTATGGGAAGAAGGCAATTCTTTTGGGGTATGATTTTGGGTCTGAAATGTAATGGGTTTTTGAGGAAGAGAAGTTTGAAAGCGTCTGTAAGTCCGAGTCGAGGGTTTGGGTAGTGGATAGAGGCTCTGCAGTTGTGTGCGCAAAGGCCTAGAAGAGTCCGCAGCTGTGTGCACGGACCCCTGCAACTGTGTGCGCAGGGCAAATCTGAATGTATGGATGACAAAGTGGAAATAAAGATAAGTTTCTTCTGTAAATTCTGTGTTAAATCCGACTTAGCGCGGATCTGGCTTTTTATGATTAATATAATTGTTTGATATGCGTGCATATGCTTATGTTTTGAATGTATGTGAATCTGAGTTTATTCTAAGTACGTGAACTAGGTAAATCTGTTAAATGTGTGCTTAAAGACCCTGTGAAGTAGATCGGATTTACAATACTTCATCAATTAGATTAAATATGTAAACAGCGCGTTAATAGGAAGTAAGGGTTAAGCTTGGGTCTGGATTTGCGCGAGTATAGAGCAGCGCGAAGCTGTAGAATGGTGTGCAAAACTTCCAAACCACATCTAGACATCCCAAGGGTGCGGAAAACTGGTTCTAGCGCCCCCCCCTGCTACCTCGGGTGAGACCTCAGTCTGCGCTCTGCGAACTGTTGCCGAAAGGGCCAGTCGCTGTGGGATTTGTTTGGCTAAGTAATTCTCCCGAACCTAGGTCAGGCCCCTATAAGCCAACAAATTGTTCCGTTGTCGGGACTAGGATCTACCTAAGGGGTGTCTGATGGTGGAACAAGTTAAGGATCGAAGGGATCAAAAACCGTCGGGGTTCATAGTACATCACCGCGCAAAACCTGAGGTTGAAAATGACGAGCACAATCCAACTACCGGTGTTCAAAGGAGCAGGAAGTGAAGATCCAGAATAATTTTGGTTCGTGGTAACGTCGGTATGGGACGCACACAGAATTACAGATGATAATATCAGAAAGGCCACTCTAGTAAGCGCGTTGTAGGACCGAGCGCTGACATGGTATATAAAGTACTCAAGCGATCACCCAACCGTGGGGATAGCAGAAATCTGGACCGAACTGAAGAAAGGATTTAGCCAGCCAAAGTCGAAGACATAGTCGATCATAGGGTTCAAGGAGATCGCGATGATGCCTGATGAGACCCCGTGGGACCTAGATCAAAGATTGAAAAGTACCATCCGCGAAGCGCACATGACACTGTCAGATGCGCAGCACTGCACTTGGTTTGTGGTGTCATTGACACCACATCTGAGGGCGGCATTGTCACAACAAAAGATCTCAACCCAGGCTGAAGCACTACAGACAGTGATGAGGTTACACGAGACTCCGTTACAAGACGCGGGGTTGGGAGTTCAGCAGATCCAAGTGCAGATACAAAACTTGTGTTTGGAAATGAAGAAATTAAAACAAGACCAGGCACCCCAACCAGCAATGCGAGAGGAAGTATGGTGTATAAAGTGTAGAGGCCAGGGGCATGATAAAGATCACTGCACAGTCGTGGCGAGTTATGTGGCAACGTGGGGACCAATACCATTGCGACCAAAGGCGCAGGCAGGGCCAAGCGCGACAACCCCACTCTGGCGTGCGATCTGTCAAGTGGGAGGGAAGCATAACACAGATAACTATTATCTACTGCCAAAATACAACCAGACCTCCCAGTAGCTATTTTGCAACTTTTGCAAATCGGTGGGCCACGAGGAAAGAGACTGTCGTAGCTATCAATTGTTAATGGACCAGTCACCTGCGTACAGAATGCAGACTGAAGAGCGAGGTTAGGATCCAACTGCAGCAATTGGCGCGGTGGGTTCCAGGGACGTGGACAAGGACGAGGCGGAATGGGGCCAGGAAGGGGTCGCGGCCAACTAATCTATTACAACTGCGGAGGTCCAGGACATTACACGTGGGATTGTACCAACCCAACTAGAATTTCATGCAGTTATTGTGAACAATTCGATCATGAGTTGATAGATTGCCCTACGTTGATCGCACAGATTCGTGAAAAAAGGGCAGCGCAACCAACAACAACCCAAAACATGTAAATGATGAGATCCGAACCCCACGAGGACCCTAAAATAAACATGGTACTGAGAAGTGGCACGGCCACAGGAGCGAACAGAACAAGGAAGACGCAGGGGTTGGTAAGGAGACATATCTGGAAGCTAGGGAGAGCTTCGCAGAGGTCTCTACCCCAAGTAGTAGGGATCAGCCTGAGCCGAACAAGGATCCCTCGATGATAACTACCTTTTTAGAGACATGTATAAAATTGCTTTGTGACAACAGGGCAATTAAAGGTTTACAGGAATTGATAAATAGATGCGCGAGATGGAGTGAACCTCGCATAGTTCGAAAGCTGGGAAGAAATGCGTCACAGACCGGGAGGGAAATGCGCCTGACAGCACAGATCGGCAATTATGAGATGGAATTTTGGACCTGGGCTCAAATGCCAACGTACTGCTTAAATAGACTTGGGAGCGCATGGGTAAGCCTATACTACAATGGTCCCCTATCCAATTGCGGATGGAAAACTACCAGAAGGTCCTACCCATGGGAAGGCTGCAAGGAATTACGGTAGATATTGGCGGCGCAAGTACTCGGACCGACTTTGAAGTGATTGAAATCATGGATGAAAGTACACCTTATCCTGCGTTGCTAGGAATATACTGGGCCACCGACATGAATGGGGTTATTAATTTAAAGAAGCGGACAATGATATTTGAAACGAAGTCTCTTCGAGTAGTCGTTCCACTAGATCGGGCTGAAGGACCGCGCTCTATTGAACCTGTGCGCAACAAAGAGAGCGGCGACGAATCAAACGGTATCTACATAATGGCTGCGCAAACGCAAGAATGGGTCAGGACAGGGGAGGATAGAATAATATCATGGGGATATATGGAATCTTGCACCTCTGATTCAGATGAAGAAGACGAGCGGTGGCGTAACAGGTTGAACAGAGTGACCACGCTACACTGTAATATGGTGACTAAATCTATGTACTGCGTAAGGGCCCAGGATCGCGAATTGCCGACGTATAATGGGCTGATAATAATAGATGAATTCTTGACCAAATTTGAAATCGCAATACCAAAGCACCAACAGTTTGATGCGTTGAAGTTGGAGTTACGCGTGATGGTGGGGCACACATGAAGGGACTTTTGAAGATTGGCGCGGCTGCAGGCGCATGATGAAGATCAGATTTGGGAAGCCGGAACTACAAATAATGGAAAAATACCATGGACGTGATGACCCGCACATGCACCTTACCAGATGGATCAACACCTACGGAGAGGAACCTCAGCCAAAATGGGTGCACTTATTTTATCACACCCTGGACGTCATTCCCAAAAACTGGTATATTGAAGCGGAGCTCCAACACGACACAAGCGAATGGGATATCTTGCACGAAGGGTTCTTATCGACATTCCTCTTTGAAGATCAATGGATGGATCCCGTGGACAACGCGTTACAGCTGGTAAAGGCCGCTATTTTCAAGACGCCACTAGAACCAAAAGAAACTGTGCAGTCCGACTGGTCGCGACAGCTAAGCCAGGCTCTCGAATGCTATAATGTCCAGATAGAAGATGATGAGGACGATCCGAGAAATGTCAATATTCCGGAATCAAAGGGGACTCGTGAGGTGCGCGGCCCCGAAATCGAAGATCCAGATATCACGGTGCCATTGAAAACGAGACAAGTCAATATCGGAATAGAAGAGGAGCCGAAGTATGCAACGCTTGGGGACTATTGGGACGACGCCACAGTGGAGAAGGTAGTTGAATTGCTTCGGGAATATCGAGATTTATTCCCAACAAAAATCACAGAGCTAAAAGGGATCCTAGGAGACCTAGGAATGATGAAGATAACATTGAAACCAGATGCGAAACCAGTTAAGTAGTGGCCCTACCAATTGAATCCATAATATAAAGCAAAGGTCCACGAAGAACTGGACAAGATGCTACCGAACTGGACAAGATGCTCGCAGCAGGAATCATTGAACCAGTTGAGGAGTCCAAATGGGTAAATCTAATGGTTGTGTAGGAGAAGAAACAGAAGGGTGAGATTCACATCCGCATGGATCTCAGGAAGCTCAATGACGCTTGTGTTAACGATCCGTTTCCAACACCGTTTACAGATGAGGTACTGGAAAATGTCGAGGGGCAGGAAGCCTACTCCTTCACGGATGGGTTCTCAGGATACCACTAGATCAAGATCGCGCCAAAAGACAGGAGTAAAACAACGTTCACCACCAAATGGGGTTGCTCTTTGTACACAGTGATGCCCTTTGGACTAAAGAACGCGCCGGCGATTCACAAATAGTGATAGCGGCATTCAAGGAATTTATACACAAGTTCTTAGAGGCCTATCTTGATGACTGGACCATGTTCAAACTGGTTAAGAAACACGTAGCGAGCTTACGGTTAATGCTGGATACTTGCTGCGGACACCAAATTGCGCTAAACTTAAAGAAATGTACTTTCCTTGTCCCATTCAGGAACTTGTTGGGCCATGTGGTCTGTAAGCGAGGACTGATGGTGGATCCAGCAAAGATCGTTGTCATACTCAATTTGCAAGCGCCGTGAAGTGTCAAACAACTATGCGTCACACTAGGACACACAAGCTACTATCAGAAGTTCATCAAAAGCTACGCCCAGATCACGGCTCCGATGGAACAGTTGCTGAAGAAGGATCCTACTTATTACTGGAATGAGGAATGCAACAAAAGTCTCAAGATGCTTAAGGAAAAGATGGCATCTGCCCCGATATTGGTCTTTCCAAAATGGGACGTCAAATTTCACGTGCATGTCGACGCGTCATGTATCACATTGGGGGCAGTACTTACTCAACCAGGAGCGGAAGGAATTGACCATCTGATTGCGTTCACAAGTCACCGGTTGTCAAAAGCTGAGAAGAATTACTCCACTACAGAGCAAGAGGGATTAGTGATGGTATATGCGCTTCAAAAATTCCGCCACTATCTGCTCGGAAGCCACTTTAAGATGTATATCGATCACTCTGCGTTAAAATACCTAGTGTATAAGCCTATGTTGGGGGGGCGCATCTGTAGATGGTTGTTGTTATTCCAGGAATATGACTTTGAGGTGGTCGTAAAGCCGGGACGTCTAAATGCAGGCCCAGATCACCTGTCCTGAATTGAGAACGGCGAAGAGCCCACAAATTTAGAGGACGGACTCCCAAATGCACAGCTATATGCGGTGCGCGTAGCAGATGGCCATTTTGAGGATACAATCCATTTCTTAACTACAGGAACTGCGTCGCAGGGATATCCGGTTTAGCAGAAGAAGGAATTGGTGATACGCGCAGCAGACTTCACCGTGATTGCAGAACACCTCTATAAAATGGGCAACGACGAAATATTACATCGATATGTCCTGGAGTTCGAGCGAGGACAGATCCTGACCGAAGCACATGGGAGGGTTGCTGGCGAACATTATGCGGGTCGCGCCACAGCCCAGAAGATGCTTCATGCAGGATTATGGTGGCCCGCTCTGCATCAAGATTCGAAAGCATACTGTCGAGCATGCGATGTATGTCAATGGATGGGGAAACCATCGCGGAGAGATGAAATGCCACTCCAGCCACATACGATGCTATAGCCATTCGAGAAGTGGGCAATCGACTTCGTAAGACCTATCGAGCCGCAAGGGAAGACGGGCGCACGCTATATCATCACCGCAACAGAATATTTGACCCGATGGGCAGAGGCACAGCCAGTTAAGGATTGCACGGCTGCAACAGCTGCGAAGTTTTTGTTCGAGAACGTATTGACAAGGTTTGGATGTCCCAAAATTCTCATGAGCGATCCGGGAACGCATTTCTTGAATGAAACGATCAGCGCCATCACTGAGGAATTCCAGATATATCACCAACAGAGTACGCCGTACCACCCGCAAGCAAATGGGACCGTTGAGGCATTCAACAAAATCTTGGAAACCGCGTTGACCAAGGTCTGTAATTCGCAGCGAAATGACTGGGACCTGTGCATCCCTACTGTAATATGGGCATACCAAACCACGTGCAAGAAGTTGACGGGCCAAACACCTTTTCGATTAGTCTATGGCAAGGTGCCTATGGAATATATTGTGCCTAGTCTGCAGATCGCGACAATAACAAGTATGGCAAATCGCGAGGCTTTGGAGGAAAGGCTCGCGCAGCTGGAGGAACTGGAGGAGGAACGATTTTTGGTTGGATTCCATCAGCAAGTACAGAAACAGCGCGAGTAAGCGTGACATGATCGCCATATCAAGGTGCGCACTTTCAAGGAGAATGATCTAGTATTGCTATATGACAGTAAGTTCGAGAAATTCCCTGGTAAACTCTGCATGCATTGGTTGGGACCCTATGTCGTTAAAGAAGTTACCAATGGGGGCGCGATTCAGCTTGCCAAACTCAATGGAGACCCCTTCCCGGACCGAGTGAATGGCAATCGCCTGAAGCTCTACACTAGCAGGCCAGTCACCTGACTAAGCGCTCGAGGGACAATCTCACCGCTCCAGTGAGTTGAAAGAGAGCGCGGGATGATAAAGCAGTCTGGGGGAAAGAGGTGTGATTGTTAGGATACACGTCGATTTAGCCTATCACCAAGATCGCAGTAGCGCGGTAAGAAGTGCGCTGATGCGTTGTTAAGAAGAAAGGTGACCGTTCCTGTCACTATTCATGACAAGATGTCTGCATTATGGCAACAGGGAGCGGGCGGCAGGCAATTAAGAGAAGGAGTACGAGCCAAATATGGAACATTATCGGTGTTCTGTGCTAACCGAGTAGAGCAGAATGAGCATTATCGGTCACAAGAATTGGTAGAAACAACGAAGCAAGAGCCAGACGAAGCGTTGTAGGAGACGAGGAGGAAGTAGTAGGACAACGAGCGCCACCCAGAGGGAGGTGAACCGCGAAGCCAAGGCAGCACGTCTTGCCGCACCGACGAGTGACTCAGGACAAGTCACAATGATTGTGTTGGGGGACTGTTGGGTAGCGGAGGTCCCACATAACAGTTTTGGGTCTGATAGCCTAGAAATTAGGATAAAAATATTGTAAAAATCCGAAATATGATGAGCGTGAAATGTAAAAGGTTGAGTCAAAGGGTTGTCCACCCAAGAAATAATGTAGAACAATAGGAAGTAAATCGATCCCCGGACCATAGGAAGGTATAAATAGAGCGCGGCTCTATGGGAAGAAGGCAGTTCTTTTGGGGTATGATTTTGGGCCTGAAATGTAATGGGTTTTTGAGGAAGAGAAGACTGAAAGCGTCTATAAGTCCAAGTCGAGGGTTCGGGTAGTGGATAGAGGCTTTGCAGCTATGTGCGCAGAGGCCTGGAAGAGTCCGCAGCTGTGTGCGCAGAGGCCTAGAAGAGTCCGCAGCTGTGTGCGCAGACCCCTGCAGCCGAGTGCACAAGGCGGATTTGAATGTATTGGTGACAAAGTGGAAATAAAGATAAGTTTCTTCTATAAATTATGTATTAAATCTGACTTAGCACGGATCTAGCTTTTTATGATTAATATAACTGTTTGATCTACGCGCATATGCTTATGTTCTGAATGTATGTGAATCTGAGTTTATTCTAAGTACGTGAATTGGGTAAATCTGTTGAATGTGTGCTTAAAGACCCCGTGAAGTAGATCGGATTTACAATACTTCATCAATTAGTTTAAATCTGTAAACAGCGCATAAATAGGAAGTAAGGGTTAAGCTTGGGTTCGGATTTGCGCGAGTATAGAGCAGCGCGAAGCTACAGAACGGTGCGCGAAACTTCTAGACCACATCTAGACATCCCAAGGGTGCGGAAACCTGGTTCTAGCACCCTCCCCTGCTACCTCGAGTGAGACCTCAGTCTGCACTCTGCAAACTGTTGCCGAAAGGGCCGGTAGCTGTGGGATTTGTTTGGCTAAGTAATTCTTCCAAACCTCGGTCAAGCCCCTATAAGCCAACATCTTCCAAAGCAGATATTGATACCAAATTATTCTTCAATCCTAGCACATACATCACATCATGGAGCACAACGGATTCCCCAAACTCCAAATATAATTTGATGGACCCAAAGCCTTTCATGGGATGAGTGGAATTGTCTCCAAGAATAATTTTCATATTTGACTCCCTCTCTACCAAATTAGAGAGAACTTACTTATACCTAGAGAAGTGATGAGTGGCCCCATTATCCCAAACAACTATATCATGAACCCGAAGGAGAGGAACTAGTAAGGGTAGAAATGAGAATATATTCAGATTGATTGGCAACATTACTTTCACACCTGGATAATCTTGACTTCTTTTGAGGACGACGATCTTCTTCATGATCACTTGTAGCATCTCTTCCCATTCTTTCATCTCTTCCATTGTGATCATTCCTTCGGTCATCTCTTCTTCTTCGATCATCAAACCTATTGTTGTTGCTTATAGTGTTGTAGTGTGGACAATTGTTCTTCTCAGAGCAATCTCGAGCATAGTGGCCTCTCTTATGACAATTGAAGCATTCAATGTGCAATCATTCATTAGATCTTTCAAACCTTCTATTTGAAGTTCGAGGATGAGGCTTTCTTGAATTTGATCGACCTCATTTTACTTTCTTCTTCTTCTTGTCGTGAGTGATGAATGCAGCAGGCTCTCCTTCATGCTTTTGTATCCTGCCTCTAGAAACCATCTTTGATTCTTCTTGAGTGAGCTTTTCAACAATCTTATCAAATGACTGAATTCAAACAATCTCATCAAATGATGGGAAAACATTGTTGTTGCTTATAGTAGTAATGAAGGTTTCCCAAATAGAAGGGAAACCTTTAAGAGTTACAATCACCAATTCCTTGTCAAGGACAGATTCTCCAACTCTTTGCAATTGATTTCTAAGACAAGATATCCTCATAATGTAAGATTGCACAAGAACTCCTTTCTTCATCTTTGAGTTGATATTTCAAAGATGTGATTTCATTCAAATTGTTGACTTCATACATGCCGACTATCTTATCATACATGTCCTTAGACTTCTTCAAATTTCCAACATATGCAAGTAAACTATCTTATAAACCATTAGCTATAATTTGCTTTGCTTTTAACTCACCTTTCGTGTACTTGTTCTTGGCGACAACGGAAGCATTCTCTGAAGGCTCAAGTACTTTCCCTAAATGTATTCCAAAAGATCATTGTTATCAGCTATGATCTCCAACCTGATTTTCCATGCAGCAAAGTTAGATGAGTCACCCAACTTCTCATGTTCCTTGAAGAAAGAGGAAGACATCTTGACTTGACTAGATAGGCTCCTTCAACTTTCCAAAGACAATTGCTTCAATGCTTGTCTCCTTTTGGGTTTGTCCTTCACCTTAGCTCTGATACCATGTTAATTTTCAGATTGTTCATGTTGTATCAATTATTTTAAGCCCAATTCAACACTTCAATTAGCAATCTTTTCAATACTAATTAATTTTTACAACCATCAATAGTATTTGAAGATAGAACAATATATGCAATGACAAAGGAGACAATCAATACATCAACAAGAGACACCAGATTTGGTCAAAGACCAGGGGAAAACTCACTATGGGGAAAATCCTTTGAATATTTTGTTTCTATTAGATTGTCATAAAATGTTCAGCAAAGAGTATAATGAGCCCAATACAAAATCATCCAGCAAAATTAACCCAACAATGTTCAGAAATATGTTTCCAACATCATATATATCAGAGACAACTTTTCCTGTCTATGGTTGACTGCAGTCCACTGTGGTTGGATGCCAAAAATTAGCCCTCAAACTCAATAGCATGGAAGAGGAGTTGTGCATGCGGTTGAGACCTTCCAACCGCTCCCTTGAGCCTGCTAGCCAACAGTTATAGCCTAAAATTGCCTTTGACAACCCTATGGATGAGACCAAAATCCTAGAACACGTGCCAACTTCGGACACTGTATTTTTGAACTTGTGCGAACCACTTTCCTCAACCTTGCCTCAGATTTGTGAGAACCAATCAATGAAGAAGAGAAGAAGAAAATGCTTGGTGATGTCCAAATGAGCTTGAACTTATATTTCTAGGCTTCCAAGGGTGACCAATTTCCTGTTAGGGCCAACCTGTCCAAGTGTGCATATGTGGGCTTTTCTTCATAAGTACACTTTTCCCTTGTCCGAATTGGGCGCTTCACTAGTCAAAATTGGTCCTCTTGAAAAGAGGAATCTAGTCCCATGGTTGGAATTTGTCACTAAGCTGCCAAATTAACATCTAGGAGTCCTCATCAACAACAATTTATTGACTGTGGAAATATCCATGCTAAAATTAAAATATACCTCATACAAAAATGCATCTATAACAAAATAGATGCATTCAAGTAAATAATATACAACATCAAGAACTGAGAGTTTTTTGAATTTCAAGATTAAAGGCCTCAGTGGGGAATAACCTGGAATTACAGCACTAGTTAGAGCCGTTATCCCTTAGGCATAAAAACTGCCTGAGTGCTCTACTGACTTGTATTGGCATACAATATTTCTAAACAGGATATCGAACTTTGATATGCACCATTAAAAAGAAGCTTTCGGCACCAACATTATAGGGTAGTTACATCTAACATGCAATGCAAGTGATGCAAACTTGCAGAAAACTCGCCAAGATCCTAAAATGGCATTTCAACTTTCAATATAAAGGTGAAATGACATAATATCTCATGTACCAAGACCTCATAGCACCACAAACTTTTATAAGGATGATATTCAGCCTCAAGGCTTTTCACCCCTTAGATAATTACAGGTATTCTGAAGCTAAAACGTGAATAACAGATTGAATTCACTTCATGCAAATAAGTAAAAACAATTACAGGGACTTGCAAAGTTCTCTATTATTTTGATGACCTCTGAGTACATGTGAATATTTTAGGTAAAATTTTGAAATTTTGGTTGCTATTCCTGTCAGAGATAATCCATTTGAGTTCACACATGCCGCCTAGTGAAAACTTTACTTGTTTGTGGATTAGAATTTTGCTATAACACATAAATGCTTTTTCTAAACACTTTGAAGTCTGTGTAAAGAGGACTTTGAAACTAATTGAGAATGATGGCAGTTATTAGTCTGCCCCAAAGATTCTTTTAAAACTCTTTGTTCAAGATCCCGTGAACATTTGAAGTATTGAAACTAAAACTTAAAAGTGATGCATCCATCAATGTGTCAATATGCAGACTTCGTTTGTGGGTGATGAACAATGTGGCTATTTGCTCAATTTTTTTCTGCCACCTAAAATTCAGATTTTAGGTTTCTAGATATTTTTTTCTCTTTTGGTTACAGCGAAGGAAGATATCATGCAAAGTTCAAGCCCTCTTAACACATTTTCTGCAAACCAAAACTCATTTGAAACAATTGAGGTTACAAATAGAAACCACTGATACATATTTATGAACATACAAAATGATTTAAGGAGGAAACACAGAAAAATCATCTCTTGACAGAAATAGTACTTGTGTACAATTGTTCCTCACTTTCTTCATCCTCTTCTGAACCACTTTCATCTCCAGGTAATTCCAAGGCTCCACCCATACTGAAAGATGGCAATGTCTCCTTGATATCAACATAGTTAGCATCCAATATTTCTTCAAACCTTTGATCACTACAGCTGAGGAGCCACGCTAGACTGCAGGTAATGCCCCCGCTTGATATTCTTTGGAAACGTGGCTTGATTCTGCCTTCCAGGCTATATGTGAAGTAGTCTGGAAACTCGACAAGTTCCCGCAGGGGTCTCTTTATTGCAGTCTTAAAGTAATAGAAACTGAGCTTCATAGAGTCCAAATCAAGAGCAAATAACTGGGGGCAAGCAACCACCATTTTTGTTACATCTTCATCTTTGAAACCTCGTCCTCTCAAAAAATCCACATGCCTTGTAATCAGAGTTTGAGGAAGGCTTACAACCTGTGGCATCTTCTGTAGCAATTGACCAAATTCCACAGGACCAACCTGAATATTAACATTGAAAAAGCACTGTTGAGCAGACAATTTTGGCTTCAAAGAGAGTCCCAAGATCTCTGGATATTGTGCTATTACGGAAGCAAGACACTCCTGCCTTACACCAAAACTAAGCAGAATCTCCACATTTGGCTTTACTTTTTCCTCCAAGTCATACCCGAGAATATTCGGTCTTTTCTCAATGATTCTGGCAATAACTTGTCTAGGAAACCCGAGATTCATAAGATAATCAACAATTGGTTTAATCACTGTTCCAACTCGCATACCCAAAATCCGAGGATACTGCGTCATAATAGATCCAATATCTCTTGTATTTACACCAATATTGACTAAGTAAGCTACTGAGGTACTCATTGTGCCCTCTACTTTAAAACCTAAAAGCTCAGGATATTTCTTTATTACAAGCGGAATGTCAGCTTTCTCAATGTCGAGCCCTCTCAGGAACTTGATAATAGGCACAAGTTCTATGACAACACTTACAGTCAACACCTGTGGGTATCTTCTAAGCAAAAAAGGGAGGTCTGATTTCTGAAAACCCAAATTGAAGAAAAAATCCAGTACAGGTATCAGGTTCTTCCGCACACTACATCCCAACATGAGAGGATATGTATTGATATCATCGATGCTGAGACCTATTCCCTGCAGAAATTCCACCCTTTCCTTCATAATATCAACTGTCGATGGAAGCTCCAATTCTTCCAGATCGTCAGGCACAATCCCCATATTTCTCAAGTAATCATATATTACGACTCGCGAAGAAATCTTGAGCTTGTCCCCCTTCACAGCACCCCATGTCACTGTAGGCATCTGATATTCTGGAAGTTTGTTTGACTCTGCAGAAGCTGCCCTTGTGGGCACTACTGAAATGACCCTTGCTTGATCCAATATGCATGCCATCGACGCCATTGTCACAAAAACAGGCCTATTCCTCGCCAAACTGCAGTCTTTATCGAACATATTCCTTCTTGAAATGCACTTGATTTCAGTTGGGCCTTTTTGGATCGAATGGGCAGAAAATGCCCTTGTCAATATTTTTGTCAAACCTGATTTAATCTCATTAGGATGCCTTTTGATCAGTTGAGTAGAAGATGCTCGAAAGGGTATTGTTGCCAAACAAGGCTTTATTTCAGTTGGGTTTTTCCTCTTTGATTGGGTTGAGACTGCCCTAGTAATTACTGTTGCCAAACCTGAGTTAATGCATGTTGGTTTCTTCTGTTTCAGTTGTGATGAAACTACTATTCCTGACTCTTTTACCATGCAATTTTCAGAATTTGTTGGTTTGGAAAATGATACGGGCAGTGCCCGAAGAAAAGTTTTTTGGCATGGGTTCAACTGGACTGGATTCTTTATATCACTTAAATGGGAAATGGGCCTTACCAAGATCCAAGTGTGTTCATATGGCATGAATTGGGCTGCATTAATTTCATGGGGATCGAGCTTGGCATGGCTTGAATATTCTAAATAAGCACTGGAATGATATAACAATAATGGCGAAAAACATTTCCACGCTGATTCTGACATCCCATGTTGAGCTAAGCCTCGCCAACAATATGAAACCAGTATTGTCATTCTTTCGCTTTACCCAATACCAATCTAAATCCTACATACCCTGTGTTG
Organism: Pinus taeda; assembly: GCA_000404065.3. Taxonomy (NCBI): domain Eukaryota; kingdom Viridiplantae; phylum Streptophyta; class Pinopsida; order Pinales; family Pinaceae; genus Pinus; species Pinus taeda. The sequence continues at coordinate 40,324 of APFE030043827.1, read as the reverse complement.
GACATTGGGAAATCCACCTAGCAGAGTGACATGGATTTCAAACTCCTCCTCCTGGTGCGTGATAAAATTTGGATGATTTGGAGAACCGAAAATTGGATTCTTATCAGTTTGTATTGCATGCATAGAACAAAAGGAAATAAAAGGAAAAGCCGCGTTCATGTGCATGGTAAATACCAGGATCTGTGCAGAAAAGAAGCTTCAGGAACGCCTGCGATTATCCAGAGCCGCTACGTTCATAGAATATCCTTCGAAAATCTCTCTAAATCTATGCGAAATGAATGGTCGGCCAATGGGTTTTAAGCTGCTATCTCGTTCTCGGCCAGGGAAGAAAAACACACTGTATTTCATAAAAATATGCATGTCATTGCACCAGTCTCGTTCTATTATACATAACCAATGGTGATTTGCGAAGCCTAGGGTTTAAACGGAAGTGGATGCGCTATGTTTTTTAGCCCAAGTATTCATCATATCAGTTGGTATTTTTTTTAAGTAGCAAAGTTTATTATAAGTTTTAAGTTTATTGTAGAAAATTTAAATAGCTGAGTTTATTATAAGCTATAAGTTTTAAGTCTATTGTAAAAAGTGAGTATTTTTTATAGGGTGTATAATTCAATATAAAATGTTTCATAATTTTGAGAATGGAGTATTATGTTTGTTAATAGTTGAGATTATATAATGTTAAAGGTTATGGAGATGTACATACTTTACTATTTTTTTATGAAATATTTTGTAAGGATTTTTAGAAGTGAGTATAAAGATGTACATACTTTATCTCCTCTCTAATGGAGTATTTTGTAATATTGTTTAGAAGTGAGGTGTACATACTCTACACCCTCTCCAATGAAATACTTTGTAATTATTTTTAGAAGTGAGTACCGATGTACATTATAAGTGGTGTATAGAGATGTACATATTCTACCTCCTCTCAAATGGAATACTTTGTAATAATTTTTAGAACTGTGGTGTACATACTCTACCCCCTCTCCAATGGGATACTTTGTAATTATTTTTAGAAGTGAGTATAGGTGTACATACTCTACCCCCTCTCCAATGGGATACTTTGTAATTATTTTTAGAAGTGAGTATAGGTATACATACACTACCCCCTCTCGAATGGAATGCTTTGTAATAATTTTTAGAAGCAAGCATTATTTGTGCCCCCCTCTCCAGAAAAAACTCGCGTTAAAGCCTATGGAGGTGATGGTGGGATGGGGTCCCCTGGGTTAGTTTGGGGTTAAGATAACCCAAGTTTTGGTACAGTTTTGTAAGTAATGTAAAGTCTCCACGATTTGTAGATGCAGAGCGCGTAGATGAATAGGAGTCAAAGGGGCTTAGCCCCTTGTTTTATGTAAAGTTTTAAGTCAATTTTGAGACTCACTATGAAAAGTCTATAAATAGTAAGTCTTAGCGAAAGGACAAGTAGACTTAGAAGAAGAACAAGACGGGAAAAAGATAGAGATTTGGGTTGATTGAAGGGTTTAGGACAGGAGTTAGGGTAGGAAGGCTCTACTTCCTGCACTTAGGAAAAAAAGGCTTTGCATCTGAGTGCGCAGAGACCTAGGTAGAGTCCGCAGCTGAGTGCGCGGACCCCTGCAGTTGTGTGCGTAGGGTAGTTTGAGTCTGTAACCTTGAATTGAAGATCAATAAAGACAGTTTTTCCAAAGAATTCATGAGTATTATGTTTATCTCTGTTAATGTTATATACTGCTGATAAATTATTTGTTTATGAAATAATGATTGAATGTTACGTGATTCTCTCAAATAAGTCCTATTTATGTACGCAATGCATGTTTAAATACTTTTGTGAAGACTCTCGTGATTTCTCTTATGTTTACTAATGGTTTAAGTAAATTTGCGCGAACACTAATTTAGAATTGTTCCCTGATGCGCGCAAGTAGGCAAAATGACTGTTAGAGGCCTGCAAGGACTGATCGTAGACCTTCGCAACGGCCTGAAGGTTGCTTTAACAGAGTTGTAGCAACATGCCCTAAGAGTTTATCGATCTACTTGAAGGCATATCTGAGGCCCTAGAAGACATCACACTGGTCTCTGGATGCAGAAACTTGGTTCTTGCATCCCCCCATACTACTTCGGGTGAGACTGCAGCCTGCGCTATGCAGATTGTTGCCGAAAGGGCTAGTAGTGTAGGGTTTTTTGTGTTGGCGCAACTAACTCTAAACCTGGGTCAAGACTCCCTAAGCCAACAAATGGTCCCATTGCCGGGACCAAGATCTGCTTGAAAGAGATATGTGATGTCGCATCATTGGAATCTGACCAAGAAAGAAATTGAAAAGTGGTTGGATCGAGATATTCACGAGTTCACAGCGCAATAAAACAAGAATCTGAGCTTGTCGAAGGAAGAGTGGTTGAACAGATATTTGTATATGAAGATACACGAGATATTCTTCTGCACTTTCCCCATTAAACTCTATGAGTAGTTAGTTAAATTGACACACAATCAAGGAAGGTGGAAGCTCGATAGTCCTATAGTGTGGACTCCAGAATTAGTGAGACAGCTAGAAGCTTTTGAAAACAAGATCAAGTGGGTTGTCGATCATTGGCTCGATTGAATTCTGGGAGGATTTGTTATAGAATTTGCAGTTGATACCTCAGTCAGCTATAGCGAAGCAGAGCGGTGATTTTTTAGAGGACCGCGAGGTAAGTATTTAAGATCATTAAATACTTGGATTAAAATGTTGTTATGTGGAAAACGGGTGATGCCATTACCTTGATGCTCAGAGCTATGTGAAGCAGGCGGTTCTTTATAAATCGCTAAGGATCAAGACCAGAGTATAGTCCAATGATTGGACCTCCTCCAAGCGATGACGAAGGGGCAGGGTAGACTACACTGCAAAGCACTGTTCAGCTAATCACTTAGGGGATTCCTAGAGCAAATCATCCTTCCACTCCACCCCCACCCCCACATGCATCACATACACCTTCACCCACACCTCCACCTCCACCACCACCATTCAACATGGAGAACGCAATGAAGATGTCGATCTTCAAGGGTATAAGGAGTGAAGATGCAGAGCAGTTATGGTTTGTTGCAAACGTTGTATGGATAGCATAACAAATTACTGATGACAATATAAAGAAGGCGTAGTTGGTTACCTCTTTGTAGGATCGTGTACATTAAGTATTGTTTTGATAATCCTCTTGCAACGTTAGCAGAGGCTAAGGTGGCTTTAAACAAAGCGTTTAGTAAGCCTAAGTCTTACTCATAGTAAGTCATTATATTTAAAGAGATCATGATGAGGATCGATGAGATGGCTTAGGAATTTGATTAGAGGTTAAAGTGTCAAATCAGAGAGGCTAACATGCATATCATAGATAGCCAGTATCGTGTCTCTGTCACAACAGAAGATAGAAACACGGGAAAAAGCCTTAGAGATTGCAATGAGGTTGCAGGCATCACCTATTTAGGATACGAACCTGGGAGTACAACAGATCCACTCACAATTATCTAGCTTACACCCAGAGTTACAGAGTTTGAAGAAAGACAAGGAGACTAAACCAGAAGTATGCGTGGAAGTCTGGTGTTTGAAGTGCAAGGGCCATGGGCGCGATAAAGACCACTATCCAATGTATGTGAAATATATTATAGGAGGGGGGCCAAGTCCCCTAAAGCTAGAAGCCCCAACAGGGCCGAGCGTTGGGGTTGCGGTATGGTGTGCTATTTGTCAAGTTGTTGAACAATATGAGATGAATAATTGCCATTTACTTCAAAAGTTCGTCCAAACACCCCAGCAGTGGTTCTGTAACTTCTGCAAATATGTGGGCCATGAGGAACGCCATTGTCGAAGCTATGAGCTGATGATGGAAAGGACACCCACATACCGGATGCAAGCAGAAACTCAGCCTCCAGATCAGGGCGCCGGAGGAGCGCACAGATGTTATCAAGGTCGAGGACGGGGCCGAGGAGGAGGAGGACCTGGTAGAGGATGCAGTCATATTATCTGCTACAACTGTGGATAGCTAGGGCACTACGTGCGAGAGTGCCAAAATCCTACACACCCATCATGTCAATACTACAAAAAAAATTGACCATACTATAGAAGAATTCCTAGTACTAATAGCTAAAATGCAAGAGAAGAAAACACAGCTTCAACAGCCTACGTGGAAGCTACAGATGATGAGGGCTGAGCCCCGCGAAGAAGATCAAAGCATTAACATTGTGCTAAGAAGTGGAATGATGATTGGCCTCGATAAGGGTAAACAACCTGAAGAAGAAGGATGGGTCCGCAAAGCGCCAGAGAAAGAAGTCGACTTTGATTTGAATCGCGCTAAGGAAATGTTTATGGAAGCTAAGAAGAGCTTCACTGAGGCCTCCACCTCAGGGAGCCAGGACAACACACAAAATATCATCGCACCTGCAGAGCTTGATCCCTTTGTAATCACTACATTTTTGGAGACCTACATAAAACTATTGCGCGATAGCAAAGTTGTGGAAGGCCTGTAGGAATTAATAAATAAATGCACCAGCAAAGAGAAGGTCCCTAATGGACATTGGGTGGTTCGAAAAATTGGCAAACATAAGGTACGAATAAGGCGTGAGATGAGGCTCACCATGCAGATAGGTGATTATGAGATGGACCAAGTCATTTTGGATCTGGGGTCCGACACAAACGTATTACCGAAACAAACATGGGAAAGGACGGGGAGACCTGCGCTGTAGTGGTCTCTAATTCAGCTTAGGATGGTGAACAAGGAGAAAATCATCCCCATGGGACATTTATATGGAGTAACAGTTGATATTGAAGGTGTGAGTGCGATAATAGACTTTGAAGTTATAGAAATTGTCGATGACAATAACCCCTACCCCACGCTCTTGGGAATTGACTGGGCTATTGACATGAATGGGGTCATTAATTTGGAGAAAAGGACAATGTCCTTTGAAATAAATTCAATGTGAGTTATAATGTTGAAAATGCAACAAGATGATGGAGCTTAGTGAAAAGAAGTCGCCTTCACTAAGTGGGCCCGCGGGCTATTTTTGGCGCAAAGTCTATTTTTAGCCTATGTCTATTTTTAGACATATGGATCATGGTCTATGAGTTGCAAGATGTTATTTATGGATGATTGGTCATGTTGGTAAAAATAGATGGACCTTTATTTTTAGACATATGGGCGAAGTCTATTTTTAGACTACCAGTCAAAAAATAGAATAGTTGAATATTATTAGCTCTTAATAATATTTGGACTATAAACATTATCTTATCCTCTTGTAGCACTTTAGTTCGAGCTACAGATGTAGCACATGCAATTGCCAGAAGGAAATACGCTTTTCCTATGGGTTAGTTGAGCTATTGCATGATGGACTTCAGTTAGAACTCAAGTGATTGAGTTTGGTGGAGTTGATTGAGTAGTTGATGGAGTTGTGTTCAGTTTGACTTAGTTGAACTAGTTGTATTTAGTCTAACTTACAAATACACTAGTGATGAGTGGCGTGAATTAATTATTAATTATTTCACTAATTATTAACTCATAAATCAACTAAAGAATACATCAGTTAACTCAGTGCATGGACAGTTTAGTGGAGACAAGTGTTAGAGGTGGGTGAAAGGGTGAGACTACTGTCAATTGTGACTATAGTTGTGCATGAGATTTGCACAATCATTGATTGAGATTGCCAATGAGGATTGCGCAGTACAAGCCAAGGGAATTCGAACTTGGATCTGATTTTCTCACAGGTTGGATTGTGCAGTAGAGGCAGGCAAACAATGGAGGAGATTTGAACCCGTGACTTGTTCAGATCTGATCTAGTTTGTGTGTAACAGGTGGAGATAGTACTGAGTACCTGTGAGGAGTATTGTACTATGTATTGTTACATGTTCTCTATCATTATAATATACATATAGTTGGGGGTTTTCAGCTGTATGCTTTCCCCAGTACATACTGTGTTGATATGTGTGATTGATGTTTCAATGTGCTCACGCGCTTGTTTTTTTAATTCCGCAAATTGATGAACAATGGTAGAGGAGGTTATGTATTATGCATGCATTCTGCAACTAGTGCATAATCAGGATAATCTTTGTGAATAAGTGTTATATTATTCAAAATTTCTATAGTGTCATTTAGACTTGCAGACTTTCATGGTCTTTTCTTTTTGTTGGGGTTCATTTTCTTTTATTTTTTGACTTTTCTTTATTATTTTTACCCTTTGATCTTTCTTTTAGGGTATACCCTCTTTACATTTTTTAACATTTTTTGATTTTTTAAAATTTTTACAAATATGAAAAACCTTTGCAACAAGTAAAGGTATGAACATATTTCAGAACTAGGGCAAGTCAATCATGATATATGACACCTATTGGTATAGGGGCATAACAGTGGCTCCACTTGGGGATGGATTTTCCTGGTGGAAATTCAAGAACAGTGGATCAGTGGCCTCTAAATGACTTTGAGTGTGCTCTGCAATCTTCTTTTTTCCTGCTGCTTTATGTATATGTATGACAATAATGCTTCTAAAGCTTAGGGCCTTCTCTTCAGGCTTCAACTCCACAATCTTACCATCCAATCAACACTGGACATTACAAAGGATATAGAGTGTATAGTTAGGAATATGGTAATATTAGTAGCTAGGATCAAAGTAATGCTTTAACATCCGACCATTGACTGGTCCTCCTTCAATTTTTGTACCATCTAACTCTTCAAGAAAATATGCATTATTTCTTATGAAAGCATATATGATATATGGTCCTTTCCATAGGAAGTCAAACTTCCCATGTTTTCCTTTGCCCTCTCTTCTTGAATCCCATCTTAACACTTTGTCTTCAAGGTGTAAATCTTCTACCTTGGTCCTTCTGCCAAAGATGGTCTTGAGTTTTTCTTGTAGTACTTGAGATGTCTGGTACACCTCCTCCCTGGTTTGCTGCAAATGGATGGTCTGGTTTATCCTTCTTTGTATATCATTAGGTTCCACTTGAGCTTCTTGAAGTAGTTTCATGACAGGAACCCCTAAAGATGAGGGAAAAACTACCTCCATACCATAAACAAGTTCATAGGGACTGGTTCCAATGGATTTCTTGGTGGTAAGCCTATCTACCCACAAAGCATTGGTCAACTTTTTATTCCAGGATTTCTTATTTTCCTCCAACAGTTTTTTGATGATATTAATTAGACTCTTGTTGGAAGATTCTGCAAGTCCATTCCCTTGGGAGTAGTAGGTTGTGGAATGACCTAGTGTGATATGATACTTGTTACAGAAATTAATCATTTTTCTTGACTTAAAAGCTGCAACATTATCTGTGATGATTTTAGTGGGACAACCAAATCTAGACAAAATATTGTCCTCTAGAAATCCAATAATGACAGTGTCTGTGGCTTGTCTAGAGGGAATGGCTTCTATCCATTTAGTAAAATAGTTACTTGCAGTCAGTATCCATTTATGTTAGCCAGAAGACGGTGGATGAATTTCTCCAATGAAGTCAACACCCCATTGTTGAAAAGGCTTCTCAGTGGAAACATGTTTCAAGGGTAAAGGTAACAATTTTCTTTTGCCTTCAAAGATTTGACATTATGGCAAGAAGTTACAAATTTCTTCACATCTGCAAACAAGGTTGGCCAATAGAATCCAGCCCTTAGGATTTTGCCAGCAGTTGACTTCCAATAGAGATGTCTACCAACAGTCCCCTGCATGAAATTCTTGGAGGGCCTTGTTAGCTTCTTCTTTTAATATACAATTAAACGAAATTCCTTCATGATTTTTCCAAAATAGAGTATTATCTAAAATGTAAAACTTTGAAGCTTTCATTTTCAAAAACCTATTCTTGGTTCTGGATAACCCTAGAGGAGCCTGCAGGTTTTGTAAAACATAAATTATATCAGCATACCAGGGTGAATCTGAAAAGGCCTGGCTGATCTGTGGAGTCGCCATCTCCTGCTCGTTATCCGGCTTTGTAATAAGATTTATGTCTAGGGCTTGGCAATTAGTTTCTGCCATGAGTTTAGTCAATCCTTGACCTTTAATTAGCTTGGTAGGTTTTATCTCTATATCATATTCTAAGATAGTAGTTATCCATTTTCCTCTTTTGCCATCAACTCCATCCTGAGTTAGGATGTCTTTGACTACTGCGTTAGGAACATAAGCTATTACATGGGAATACAATATATAGAATCTGAAATATTTAATGACTTTTACCAATGCAAAAAGCTCGTTTCTCCATTATTTTGTATTTTAATGATGCATCTCTGAGAGCTCACTAAAGAAGGCTATTGGCTTTTCACATCCTTGATCATCCTTTTGTAGTAAAACTGCAGCTATGGTGTGTTCTGATGCAGAAGAAAAAATGATGAAGTCTCTATCAAACTGTGGGCTTGTGAGGACTGGTGTTCTGGTTAAGGTCATTTTGATTTCTTCAAATGATTGCTTAGCCTCTACTATCCATTTGATGCGTGAATCCTTTTTTAGCATGTTATTTAATGATCTTATGAGTTCAGATAAGTTGGAGATGAATCTTCTCAAAAAATTGATTTTTCCTAGGAAAGCCTGAAGCTCTTTAATGTTTCTTGGATGGGGTATCTATAAAATCGCTTCAATCCTGGAAGGGTGAATTCGAATGCCATCCTTGGAAATGATATGACCTAAAAGTTTTCCTTCTTCCAGACTGAACAAATACTTCTTTAGATTCAAATAAATGCCATGCTTTCTGCATTTTAAAAATACTTGACTGAGATGCTCCAAGTGTTGCTAATTTGATTTAGAAAAAACAGTGAGATCATCAAGATATATAACAAGAAAATCATGAATTTCTTTGGCAAAGGCAATGTTCATTTCTCTTTGGAAGGTTGCTCCTGCATTTTTTAGTCCAAATGGCATTTTAACGTACATGAAAGTACCCCATTGGGTTGTAAATGCAGTTTTTTTCTTGGTCATTAGGATGAACCAAGATTTGGTTATATCCTGAAAACCCACCTAAAAGTGAAATTCTGGAAGAACCCACTACCCTTTGCAAAATATGATCCATTTTGGGTGAAGGGTAGTTATCTTTAAGAGAGACCTTATTTACATTTCTCAGGTCAACACATAACCTTATTTCCCTTGTTTTCTTCCTAGTAGGTACCAGGTTAGACACCCATTCTGAAAATCTAATAGGGGCAATAATTCCAGCTTCGTATATGCGTTTGATTTCTTTCTCAATTGATGGTAATAACACAGGGTTAATTCTTATGAGTTTTTTCTTAAAGGGCTTTTGATTTTCTTTCAAAATGATGGTATGCTGAATGATAGAGGTGTTATAGGACTTCAAATCTTCGTAACTCCAGGCAAAAACATCCTGGAATTCCCTCATAAGTTCAACATACTTTAGCTTCTGATCAGGAGGTAAAGATTTTGACAATTTTATTAGTTTGGGATTATCCTATGTTCCTAAGTTATACTCTTTGATGTTTGCTTTTAATGGTTCCATTTGAGGTCTCTTTGGAATGTCATTAGAGTCAAACAAATCTTCTAGAGGAGTCAATCCTTTGGGTAAATGATTGTCCTTTAGGTTGATAACTTTTGTTTCTTCTTCAATTATTTCATCTAGGTCCATTTATTTCAGGTTTTGAATTTTTTTTTGTGTGAATTTGGTAGGATGAAGCATATTTATTGAATTCTCTTCTGAGATGATAATTTCTACCTCATTTATTTGATTAGAACTAACATTTGTATCAACATCTATGTTAATGCTAGAAAACTCTTCATCTAAAGTTAAAAAATTATTAATCTGCTTATCACTATCAAAAACTTGCCAATTCTTAAGATTATCAGGGATGGCTGGTCAGTGCCTAATCTTAGCAGTATACAAATGATTAGGTTGAAAAGGTAATTTGCAGGTGCTGGCAAACATGACCAGACTATGGGCTTGCATCTTATGTTTTCCATGAATAGTAGCAAGTTGGGTTTCCAAAAAAGTGTTGACGATTTCTATGACTATTCCTCTATAATATCCTAGTCTAGGATCCTTGGTTGAGTAAGTTCCTTTAATTTGTTTAATTATTAATTCTATATCTCCCATGATGGACACTCTGATAGCTCCTAATATTTTAACAAGTTTAAGACCTAACAAGAGAGCCTCATATTCTGCCATATTATTGGTGCATCTAAAATTTAATCTATCGGCATGGCCTTTAGCATGATAATTTTCAAAATTGTATACCCAAACTCCTTCTCCTACTCCTAGTTTATTCACCAAGCCATCAAACTCTAAATGCCAAAGGATTTCATGTTCATAATTTGTATCTGGGATAGTAGGAACTTGTTTAACCATGGCATTTGGGTTTTCATTGTCATCTGATTTTCCTTTTTTATTTGATATGTCTTGAATATGAACAATTGATTTCTATTTTTAAATTTCTTTTGGTTCTACTGCTAAAACATCTAAAATATTTAAAGGATTGGCTTCTGCATTGTAAAGAATAAAAGAATCCATATCAGAG